>BGPR01002017.1:124213-162994 GCA_013235015.1 Araneus ventricosus
TCAGTTTCAGCATTCAGAAACCAAAATTTCTCAACAGTGAAAACTAATATTAGGGTTGCCAATTTTTTAATTGAAATCCGGACACGCCCGGAGGAAGTGAGGGGTTGAAGAGTTTTAGGGGGTGAAAGTATTGTAAAAAAAAAATTCTAATAGCCGACTATCAATTATCCTCTTTTATAACATTCTAACAGAGTTTGAGGAAATGTAAATATTTAAGATATCAGAATACAAAGATACGACTTTTATTAATGTTTTATAAATCAAAATTACATTAATATAAAACGGAATACAATAAAACTGCCGAATTTTATTGTATTAACCAGGGCCAGATTCAGCTGGGCTCTGGATAAAAAGCATCATCCACATTCTCTACTCGTTTTTCAGATGAGATCATTTTATTCAAAGTCTCATCATTTTGTTTATTTTTTCGCAAAATTCTGGATAGGAGAATTCCTCAGATTGGTGATACGCAGTGAGCAAAAAAAGTGCTTCTTAAATACCCAAACGTAAATGCCTATATGCAGAAAAAATAATTTTTAATATTTTTACATTTACAGCAAATCAATGAATGAAAATAAAATGTTTCTACGCTTAGAAAAATGTGAACATTTCCTGCGTGCACAAAAGCGAGAGTCTCAATTTCTGACAACAGACAGCATACACTAAGTGCATGAACAATGAATTTTCTTTCATTGGCGAAATGACGACAGCTTTCACGAATACAAAAGATTTTCCCTATCACAACCGAATTTCCCTCTCGCCGCATTAACTGTCGTAAAACCGGACATTTCTCAGCTCCGGACACTAGCGCGGATGTGAAAATATTCTCAAGAGGTCTATATTGTAAACTAGCAGTACGCGCACGGCGTTACCCGTGGAATCAGAACTTCAACAAAATGGGAAAAGAGAATGCCCACAATGACACGAAAAAGATATATATATCGGATTGTAGAAGGGTGCTGGGAATGAAAGCACATGACGTCACCTGCCGCGAGAAAGGTCACTCGTCCGGAGAAACTCTCGCTGTTAAATCTCGCTAGCAAAAAAAAACTGTTTGAGCTGATCAGGGGAAAATTAATTTTAAGAAAAACAAAAAAGATATTTTAACTGTTCTTGTTTTAAATCCGACAGAAACGTTCCAGTTATAAGCTGGAAAAAAAATGAAAATTATAGAGATGTTAGAACGTCAGATGCGATAAGTTGAAGAAATCTTTATTAAAAATTACCATAAAAGTGACTATTTTTCAAAAATTTCTCAAAATTTAGAAAATTACATTAGACGTAAGAAACAAACTTCATTAGAACGGAAATCATTAATTATTTCCGAGGGTGTAACTGTTTTTTTCGTATAATTATTCGAAGCCATGCTATTGAGAAATGAGTGCGAAAAATCACCCAAAACAGCACAAAATATTAAATAAAAAATTTCTAGATTAAATTTTAAAATTTCGGCTTCGAGGTGCATTGAGTCACCATTACGACTACCTGTGTGCCAAATTTCATGGCTGCAAGTGCGATAGATTCGTCTGGACATCGCAGACACACACACACACAAACATTGCCTTTTATAAGTATAGATTATAACCAGTGGTGTAGTCGCAAAATAAGCAGTGCCGGGACGCTCTAAAAACAGTACCGGAACGCTCTAACCTGGGTTACAAAAATTGCTCTGTTTTAAGGACGTTTACACAATTTTTCCTAATTTATTTCTCGTGAAACCAGCGGGAGTGGCCTCCCCTAAACTTTCTCGTATAGTCATTTCTCAAAAACTCTGGTATAAGGTGTCAGCTCCCCGCACCCTCGATCGGATAAAAATTTCGAATCTGCTCTATGCCCAGAACGCCACAAGTTTCCCCACGACACGTAAAAACAACAAAACAAACGGAAATAAAATAATCCAAGAAGGATCAGAATTCGCCAAAAGGGAAGAAAAAAGCGCCAAGCAGGAGTCATGCACATGCATTTCGTCATGAAGCTGCTGAATATCATGCACAGAGATTGCTCCCAGTAAGCATGCCCGTGGAGAAAAATTGAATATGCAATTTGAACGCCTTTTTTTTAACCTATTGAGACGAAAATTGGGCACAGATCAATAATTAATGTTAGCATCCTTCATACTAATTTTTATTTACCTAAGCCAAAGGGTTTAGGAGATATAATTTTCACAAGTATGCGATTATACAAACCGACAGACAGTCAAGCCGTAGACAGATTGAGCCCAAAATCTGATACGGACCTACATTCCTGATGATGAAACTGTGTACTAAATTTTATCTATATAGCCATTGAAGTGTTTGAGTTATAGTGTTCACATGAACGCGGATAGACGAACAGACAGACTTCCCTCACACGGATTTTGTCCAAAATTTGATAAAAACCTACAAATTATGTGTAAAGATCACATACCAAATTTCATCCCCGTAGCTCTAATAGTTTTCAAGTTATCGTGGTGACAGACAGACATAATTCCAAAATTGTGTTTTTCGAACTCAGGGAGGTCTAAAACGTGGAGATTCGCCAGAATCTCGAGTTCGAATTTTTTTGACGATTACAATACTTTCTCTTTGTATACTTAGTATACGAGAAAGTTAAAAAGCAGTGCCGGAACGGCGTTCCGGTGCGTACCGGCTCCACTACACACCTGATTATAACGTCATTTAATAATTTAATTACGTATAAGTAATTTATATATTTGTAGGGGTGGTAATTTAATCTATATACGTTATATATTTGTAGAGTAGCTTTTCTTAATTATTGAAAGAGAACTAAAACAGAATTGTCCGGACGTACGGTAACCATAACGAACACTGAGTTAAAGAAAATCCCCTTAAGAACATGAAATCGAGATAAGAAAACACAATTACAATACTAACTATCAAAAGTAGCACTAAATGTTAGTTACCGATTCTCGCATGCTTTTACTGCGGTACATTTTACTAATTTAACTACTAGTCCGCTTCGTAGGTACATACCGGCCAGAGATAATAAGCAGCATTCCCATAATCGGATGGTGCAAGTAATCACACTCTTAATGGAAAAAAATAGTTCGCACAGAATCCTTTTCGCAGTTGCCGAAATACTAGAAACCCCGTAATTTGGGCAGAAATTAGCAGACGCTAATGCATTCAGAATTGCAAGCATGCTTCTGAAGATGGAAAGATTAATGGAAGCGCCAGAATCGATTAACGTTCTGCGAGTTTAAACGATAAAAGGAGGATACTTGGAAATGTGAAAGCTTTATTGTGGGCATAAAAAAAGAAACTGGGAAAAAAATGTCTTAAATAAAATTATATACAATTAAGAATTCATTTGATGTTTCTAATCTCACACTACGGAGGTATTTAAAACGAAAGGAGGTTTTTTTTCAAAAATTTTGCATTGTACATCGTCTTAAATAATTTCACAGAATAGCAACTGAAAAATAAATTACAAAACTTTTAAGGATTTAGGAATTAAACGATTAAATAAATTGACTTTTTATTGAAACAATTGCTTGACAAATTGCGTGAAACTCTCTGCATCATCTTTCTGTAACTATTTACTTTGCTTTGTGTAAGTATTTACTTTGAATATTTGTTCTGGTGGTATTTTCACTCCATAAACGAAGGAGAACAATGAAAATCTTTTAGAAAGGAAAATACATTGGAAGATTGACGAAACATACAAAATGATATCAAAATAAAAATTAAATTTATAAAAAAAAAACAAGCTTAATTCAGAACTAAGGCTTGAGCTTTCAATACTAACGATTTATACGCTATATTAAAATTGAAAAAATTACCAATTCAATGATAATAGTTTTACTGTGTGTCAAGCTGTCTTTCACCGATTTCCATAAAATAATTAAAAATTCCTTTCTAATTACAGCCACGATAACGAGCACACAAACGTGTTTAATATTTTCACTCAATGGAGTGGATCGCGTGTGTGAATAAGTGCAAAAACAAGGAAATGTACATAATTTTTCCCCTAGACGTGAGTGGGAACAGGCATCCTAAAATAATCTGTAAATATGCAGGGGCGGATTAAGCTTGTTGGGGGCCCAGGCGCTGAAGTTCTTGAGGGCCCTCTGAAAGTATGACACATATGAACTTAAAAATTTCAACTTGTCAATGATGACGATTTAAAATAAGATAATTTCGCATATTTTTAATCACAGTAAATATATTTTTGTTAATAAGAATTGCTTTTTATAATTACTCAATTAATTGATTACCTAATTAATTAGCTTAATTAATATTTGTCCATTATTAATATGCTTTGTATTCAGTAATTTTAAATTTATATCTAAAATTCGTGTTCATAAATATTCGCATGAAGTATTATCGAAATAACTTAGGATAGATCCAATATATAAAAGTAAAAGTAATTCATTTTTTTTCTAAAGTAAAATCTCTAAGGAAAAAAATAGGCAAAAAAAAAAACCTAACATTCACAAATTGGGATTATTTCTCAAAATAATAATAATAATAATGATTAATAATGTACTCATAATATAGTTTGAGCCTTATAGAGTAAATGAATTATTTTTAAGAAAATGTTTTTAAGAAAATTATTTCTATTTTCTGAATTTATTACATGGATTAATTATTTCTACATATGATCAAAACACAACACCAATTAACTATTGTAGTAAGGATTACAATTAATGGCACATAATTAAATCAAGCATATTGTCAGGTGAAATATCCAATTGCTACAGTATCACAGTTGCTTGAATGATAAAGTTAAATTATATATTAGCTTACAAAATCAATTGTCAGTTTCATTTACATTAAAAGAACTTGTTTATACATTTTGTTTTAAAATTTGCCAGCATAATTTTTTTTATTATTACATAAAATGTTGGAAAAGATAATAACTAAACAGCACTTCATACATGATTTATAAATTAAAATCATAGGTCCATTCTTAAATAATATTCTAGTATTATGGCACATTTCGGGGAAATTTCAATAGAAAAGTTTTAATTTATTCCCAGAAATTGAAACTTAAATAATGAAATGCCATTGTAACTCAAAAGCTAGATAATTTTTTCAACTGATCGGGGAAATTTACTATTTAATTTTAAATATGGAATTGAAAAATACAAAAATCGATTTCAAAACCATGTTCTTAAAAATTAAATATTAGAAAAAATATTTTTATAACTGATTTTGAATTCTTTTTTATTTAAAAATGTGTTGAAGATTTTAATTGAGGTATGTTTTCACAGGTAATTTTGAGATACATTGTTTTTTAGAGGAAATATACTTCATAGATTCAGTCTTAATTTTATCGGCATTACTGATTTTTTTTTTTCTTCTTTTAAATCTACGGAAATATTTCAGTAACCTTCGATCACAATCAATGCCAAGGCAAAAAAAATGAGAATAGAACATAGATTAAAGTTTTTACTCTTTTTTTCTAAACAATAAAGAAATTTTTTGAACCTAAAGAAATGTTTTATTACAAAAAAATTGAAAATTTTATTCTGAATTTAAATGGAAGATGCGAGGTTATTATGTTGAAATTTATTTAATACCACTATGAATGCGGTGTTAAACTTGTATATATAAAAATATTTAGATTATTTAGGAAATTTGTACGATACTATTTCTTCTCTGCAGCTGAATGAACTGATGTAATTCCATTAAATATTTACTGTCATACATTATTCAACTTTATCATGATAAATTAAATAAAACATACCTTATTAGTTCTATTCCTCAATGGAAGAAAATTTTTTAAAAAAACCTATGTAATGTACACCACAATCTTCCTCATGAAATCTGGCTAAAATTCTGTCTTGGTTTATCTCGGCTTCTTCCAGCTGTACAAGCTGCTTTGAACAGCGTCGCTTTCCAAATGTGTATAAGCTTCAAAATTGCAGTAAATTTTCCCACTCTAACACGATCTAGATGCATCAGGATATTTAAATCTTTAGAACCATTTCTTGTGTTCAAGCACCCTGTTTGCGATAATAAAATGCTATTTTAAAGGAAGAAAAATATTCTCAAATGACACTTAAAAGGTGTTTAACAGAAATGTGAATGGGAAACAGAAGAACAGGGGTCATATCTACTGAACCAGAACTATTAATGACTAATGATATTCAATGAAAAGAAAAGCACATCAATCATTCCTGATAACGATAGCTTCCTAAGAAGATGTTTTCTTTGTAATGACTGGTTTCTTTTTCAACTCTGGGAAAGTAAATATCCTGTCACCTGGGCCACTAACTGAACTAAGTTTTCACATATGTTTAGGTCTTGTGTGCTCATACGATTTGTATCGGATAAGTCATTAGCGGCAAAATTCCGGAGAAGCGATTAGTAGCGTGAGGTACATTAATAGCTGTTTGGTATTCCACACAGACCTCTCGTGATGCTGTAAAAATAACCAGTAGTGGTTATGCTCAGCATTTTCTCTAGGAAACCGCAATAGAACCGTACCGGCAATAAGGACTTTGAGTAAGGGCTGGAGGTATGTGCGCAGTATCCAACGACTACTAACGAGATCTTTAAAGAGATTTCTTCTGTTCAGGCACTCTGATTGTGATAATAAAATGCGGACTTGCTCAGTTAAAATCGGATATGTGAACAGATTCTTAGAGAGAAATTATCTATTGCGATATTTTTAAAAAACGTTTCATTTCGTGGGCACTTTTCGTCCGGGAGGGCACCTGGTGTACCTAACCTTTAATCCGCACCTGTAAATATGACGCTGTTTTGTTTACTTACATAACATAGTGAAGAAAATCGTGTAAAGAAAAATAACGCTCCCTACTGAGAACTTTTGCCCAAAATCTGATTCAGATTTACAAATATGTATAGTGTAAAGGCCGCATGTTACATTTCATTCATCTAGCTTGTAATGTTTCTGAGCTGCGATATTCGCATATGCAAGAACAGACAGACACAAGCGTAATTCCAAAAATGTTCCTCTCCTCCTCACTTTCCGTCTTAGGCATGTCTACAACGTGAAGAATCAACAAAATTTCGAATTCGGAGCAATACTTTCCCCATGCGCATAAGGAGAAAATAAAAATAGCCTATTAATTTATATTTATAGCAAATAAAATGACATCAACATTCATCCGTTAAAAAGGCCTCTTTTCCAAAAAGGAAACTTAATAGTTAAGTGCCCCATCCTAATGTAACAGGGACAGAACAGAACACGGCTAATTCGATATCTCGATCCTCTGGATTCAATTCTATGAAATCCATTTCATGAATCCGATCTTCTAACAAAGTTTAACAATCAGCGTTTCCTCACAGAACTCAAATAAACGAATAAAACGGCAAATATACTTCACTCTTCTCAATGCGAAGGAAAAAACCCTGCAGGGGGAAAACGTGCAGCTGCATAGTAAGTACAAAAGAGGCACTGACTACAATAGATTCTGCAAAGAGATAAAAGTAAATAAGCAAAGAACTTGGAAAGGTTGTTTTTGTGTTTTCTCTAAGATGTTTGTTTACGGTGACTCGAACAGTAAATAAACGTAGTATTTGAACTTCATAGTATTAAAAATTTCTCGATAAACACTTAAAGTTTTCTAGTAAAGACTTTAAACTGCATCATACTTATCTACGGGAATAATAAACTAAATAAAATACTAAGAATACACAAACTCCACCATGATTTTAAAAAGTGATTAGAAGAGGTTAGAAAATATTTAACTCTCGAATGAAAACGCCAATGCAGTAAATCCCTTGAATGGAAACTTGGAGTCAACCTGACTTCTGCTCCACTATTAGATATTTGAAAGTGTGGTTGGCGTAATTTAAGAACATATAAAATAAATATTTTTTATTTATTTAAAATTATCTTTTATTATAAATTTTATATCATTTTGAATTATATTACTAAATAGTCCATCATTTGCAAGCAGAAACGTGAGACGAATGCTTGTGAATCAGTTGTAAAAAATAAGATTCTTGTTCGACTTCTTTATTGTTTTGAATTCTAATATTAGTCCATTTTGAAATTTTCAGCATAATTCATGAACACATAATTTTTTTTTTGTTTATCAAAATACCTTTTATTATAATAAATCATATTAATAAATAGTACATCATTATGCAAGCTGATCTCTCCTGGTTTTAATATTTTCCTTGAACAGATAAATAAATGTGGTAATTAAATTGTAATATTTTCATTCTGCTTGAATGGCAATGATTTGAGTTAGGAACTTAATAAATATAGTCACTTTTCAGTTGTTTTTTTTTCCCTCGTTAGGAGAATAGAGTATATGCTTATATAAAGACCCGTTTCTCGTAGATGGATTTGCACTGCGACTTGATATAGATTTTTAATTATGTAAGTTAGCATGCCACTGATATGCAAAACTTGTTTCAATTTAAATGCTTAGGTTTTTTCCCAGCCTAGTTTTGATATTATATAACATGCATTTCCTTTTAAACATGATTAATAATTTTTCTTAACCAAAAATTTTAAAAATTTAGTTTAAAAATGCAAACTTTTATTAAAACTTATAAAAGAAACACGTGATGATCCGCATCAAACCAGCGAGTTTCCACGTGACTACGGTAGTTTTTCTCTTGACGAATGAAATATTGGGATAATGCGGCAAAGGAAAAAGTAAAATGAAAATGACATTGCACGTACTAAGAAAATTTACGTGGAAGACAGCTGAAGAAGGATTGCAGACTTTTCTCAGGATATGATGAAAGCATTTATCACAGTTAACACATGATATATATGAAACATGGATGAATGTCATCAAATAGTAAATTGCTAATACGTGACAGATTCTTAACATGCTGACATTTCGAATAATGTCATCATAATGAAAAACTCTCAAAGATCTTCAAATGATAATATACACAGGATTATTGATACACGTTGCCGGGTTTTATTCTCAAAGCGAAGACAAATAGTTTGGTTGAAAATGAATAACGGTTTCAAAAATAATTATGCATAACGGGTTGTATTAACAAATTCAATCTGTCATTTTGCTAGCCTTTTTTTTAAACGTATTCGCAATGTTCTTCGTTTCTACGATAATTCTTTTTTTTTTTCCACTTTTCATTTAATTTTCACTTTTTCTCTGGTTGCTTAACATAAACAATTAACCATCCAATCGTTTTATTATTATTATTATTTAGTTTATGGTAAACGTCATAAATGATATCTTTAGGAGCTTTGGAAGAAAGATTTTCGTCTTACAAAAATAGCTGATAAACTTACAAGTTAACCTATATCGTAACTTCTTTGTTGCTGGAGAAAAATGATTCGTGTGTGAGTATTTTTTTTTCACTCACAACAAAGAATTTTTAAAAATTGTCATCGATCTTTTTTTTTTAATTAAAATTAAGTACACAAGTGTTCAGTTTTGCTTAATGCAAACATTTTTCAATGTCTTGAATCATAATCATTAACTGAAAACGACCGGTGTGATAGAATATTGTAATACTGAATATTCGAGGAATATAATGTACCAAATAAAAAAGTAATTGTTTAAAAAAATTTAACTTTCTTCGGTTTATTTGCAGTAGAGATGTCACATTTAGAAGCTATGATATAATGATATTAAATGAGTTTAATCACTAAAAGAACACCAATATATATTTTAAAAAAAAGGAACTGAATGAAAATGAAGACGTTCATACCAAAATGAGGAAGAAAGGTAAGCTTTGTTATGGGCAAGTGTGAGATATGGCAGGGCCTCCTAGAGCGAAAAACCAGTCTCGACGGCCCCGGATAGGATCGTTTCTACTCCTAATGTTATGTATGTTAAAATTGCGTATGATGAAGATGATTTATTAAGTAATTTTCTACTCCACAAACTGGACCAAAATTGATCGAAAAATCTATTTACAAAAATTTGTATGCAGCAGTTTCAATAAGCACCTTTAAAATCTTGAAAACTGAGGTTCTCGAAATGTATACAAAAATTATGAGGGAAATCTAGTATACAAAACTGGTGAAGGCGTATTGTTGCTAATTTATGCAATCTATTCCATTTCACCCTCACGGTATCTCTTTAATAATAATCGCATCATACCTAAATTCATTTTATTTCCATGTTTTCATGACTTTTCCATTTGTAAATACATATAAATAGACCATCTAATCATAAAAAATATCAAATAAATGGCGTCATTACAAACAACACATTTTAAAGCATCCTCTAAAATCAGAAATTTCCGAATCCTTGGAGTAAACAAACTCATTTATCGCGTGGAAGCAACAGGAAGTGCACACCTCAACTCGAGCAAAAACTTTAGAAAAATTTCTTCTAATCAACACAAAAAACCCATTAGGGGTACACGCAAAAACGAAACAAAAGAAATCTGAGAAAATTGAACAACTTATTCTACATGCACACAAGCAGAACTTTAAAAAAAAGAATCGTCTGCTTTTTCTCGAATTCCTTCTTTCTTCCCCTCTGTCCGTTCGAATATTTTTCCCATCGCCTTTTGAACAAGCCGGCCCTCACTCCCCAGCGGTCACGAGGGATGACTCACCGGCTCTCCCGTAAAGAAAAAAGAAGAAAGAAAGAAAAACGCTGAATAAGAAAATCGAGAGAAGAAAAAGAAAAAAAACTGGCATTCAAATATCTTTTCTAGACACCGTTTGCAGGAAGAAATTGCTTCCAGTCAATTGTTGGCGATTTATTGCCGAAGATTGGCGACGGAGCGAGATTTCACATGATCTTTTTAAATGATAAATTGATCGTTACGTAATAAGTTAGAGAGCAATATTCATTGACTTCTGAGAGCGCTACGGCTTTTATAAAAATGCAGCAAGAGTAAAGAAAATATGTGATAGCCTATTCTCTGAGAACACGACCAAGTCTTGATTAAATTTCGTTTTCGAAACATTATTTTTAGGAGAAGTTTGTAAGAATACACAAAAGAATTACATGTTACAATTAAATTTACATTGCTACTCATCTAAATTATTAACGTAAATTTCACTTCTATGTATTTAATCATATATTAATATTATATGGCAGTGTATCTGTGGCGTAGCTTAAACTTTTGCCGCCCGGGGCGAACTAGCAACATACCGCACTTCATTTAGAAGATAAATAGGGCCCATAAACTTCAAAATAAAAGGAATAAATTCCAGCGGAAATAAACATTTTACTAATAACGTAATTTATTGTTTGATACCCTTGATCTCTGCAGATATTATAGTTTGTAAAATCATGCGTTCACTAACAGTCTTTTGTTTTTCAAAAAAATTGGCAATTTACCGACAAAAGGTGAAAAATAGGAATTAATTATGTTATTTTTTTCTGTTATATCAAGTATTACTTTATGTATTCATTTATTTATTTTTTATTTCTCGTAAAAATGTATGAATTAATTATGTTATTTTTGTATGTATATAGTGACTGAGCTAGTGCCACTGCTCTTAGTTGTAAAATTATTTGACTGTGTGGTCTGATTTTGCCGCCCCTTTCTAAGTGCTGCCCGGGGCGGACCCTCGACCCCCTGTAGTACATCCTTCGTGTGTTGCAATGGACACATTAAAATGTTTTTGTCGATCTTAATTAGGATTATTTTCTGGATTTGGCTTCCCTTACGAACAAACTGAAAATTATGCTAAGACTTATTTAGGACGAAATAAGATTGGTAGCTTTTATTTTTAGTAAAACAGCACCTTTGGATCGAAAGCTTTACTTAGTATGCATAATTTCGATTAGCTATTTTCTTTAAACAAATTTTAACAAAACATACCTAATCAGATATGAATACAGGAAATTCAATCTCATTATAAAACTTAGCTTCAGTCATTTCAAAAGGAATAAAATAAATCCAATATACTTCATTTTAATGTATGAATCAAATCCTTCCGTGTTTATGCTATAGCTTTGCCACTGAAAATTAATTTTAAAAAATTTCAACGAAGATTTTTCCGGGGCATCTAAATTGTTTCTACGCTAAATATTATCCTTACTTTTCATTAAATATACCAATACTTGCGAAAAACTTTTTATGAATAATAGCGTTTCCAGAGAATAATCCACTATGCGTCAAATATCAGGATGCAGGACAATTTCCAAAATAGCAGAAAAATCAGGCCGATCAGAACCAATTCTCCCACGCTACACTAATACATACACTTTTCTGGCACGATAGATTTCTTTTGTTAAGATTTACGTCCAATTTTAAAGCCATATGAGGGCTGCTGGGACCAGATCTCGCGATTTTATTCAACCATGATCAGATAGCATAGTCCATTACCACACTACACCAACGTGAGGACATGATGTATCATATAAACCTTTACCTGTACCATATAAACCTGTACCAACCTGTACCATATAAACGTGAGGACATGATGTACCACATACCTTTAAATAAATAAAGTCATATTAAATATGTCCCAGACTCATATATATAGAACACCACTTCATATCCTGCATCTATAATCATTTCAGTTATTTAGTCAGTGGCCTACTATATATGCAGCGGACCTTAGCTGCAATCAAGTTTTCATTCCTTCGATCCTGAATCAGACACTTCTATCAGGCCGCGTGACATCTGTAATGGAACCAGGTATAAATAAATGGGACAGCACCCCGAATATGCCTGTTTTTCTTGAAAAGAAATAAAGAAGAATCGAGAATTGAACCAAAAACATTTCTGTCGCAAAACCAAGTTACACCGTTTTCCATGATAATCGCAGATCCCTACACAAGAATGCTACTTATTTTCGTAAACAGGTTGCTAACTGATTCATCCCTTCAATGTTGCAACTATTTGAGCTCAATGATAATTTTAAATAAACATTCCGTGCCTTCTATTATTACTGGAACATATGCAGACAACTGGAACCAATTCATGTGGATCAATCATCAATGCGAATGGCAATTCAAGATGATAGAACACAGAGAGCTTACAGTCGCTACATCACCAGCATGACGTAGTATGCGTTTCTATGCATATAGGGAACTCTATAAATTTAAAATCATTGATGTCACACAAAAGATGAATTGCTGATGCACCAAACCAAAATCTGCAAATAAACCAATAATTTTTACACAACATATAGATCATATTCAGTGGCGGAACGACAGGGGAGGAACAAGAGGGGTATAGAAGCTCCGGGCGCTAGTTTTAGGGGGTGCCATGGTGACAAAACATCAGTAGGTTTATGTTATTCTTTAAAGTCAAATACGATAACGGGGCGAAAAAATAAAACCATGCTTCAGGCACTGTTTACACTAGCTCAGCCAGTAATGATGACTAGGGCTGTCATCATTAGTGGCTAGGGCTGGCAAATCTGTGAAAAATTCATACTATTGCCTGGGAGCCACTAACCCTGATATTCAAGACTATTTGATTGGCATAATAATACAGGATGTAGCTCCTGTATGGTCAAATTGAGTTCTCACTAGCTATAAATGTTTTGATTAAATAAGTGCAGTATGAAAATGCAAGCTAATAAATAAAACTTAAACGGTTCCATTCTTAAGAAGGCCCAACCACATGCTTTGCTTTGCTTCACGCTTCTTAAGCATGCGTTCCCATTTCCCGCAGGGTTCATGGAAGAAAGTGAAAAGTAAGAAAAACTCGTCATTTTATATGATCCGCGGACCATGACAAAAAGATACTACTGTCATTCAATTACGACTCTTTTCACTGTTTCTGCGTTGCAGCGGGGGGAAAAAATGAATTTCTGAATTCTAAGCGAAATTCAGGATTCAGATTTAGCAGCAGAACTCGATTCTATTTGTTTAAGCAGTAATCTGTTAATGTTCACGAATGATTTACTAATTTTTGTTAAATCTGCGTTAACTGAATACAGTAAACCACCGTTTATACGTCTTTCAAGGGACTGATGTAAAATGATGCATAAATGAAAAGACGTATAATCGAAATTTTACTAAACAACTTTGATTATTACAAATTTAATGCCGCTAATACAAATTCATCGAAAAGTATTAATTTTAAAGTTTTTAAAGATAGTACTAGTATGATACTACATAGTATGGAAATCAATAATTGCTTTTTAAAATTAAACATATATCATAAAGGTGAAAAAAATCATACCTTTATTGCATATTTTGAGTGCTAATTACACATATCTTATACGATTTATGTGCATGCAAATAGGTGTTTAATTAAAAAGATCTTTAACCGTCGTCTGAGGTTCTGATTGTCTGTGAGAATTAAGTACAATATTATGAATTGAGTTAAGTTCATTGAATGTTTTTTCACTATTCTTTTGACAAAAGAAATCAGTTCCAAGTTTTTCAATAGAGTCTGGTGCTTAAATTAGCACCAGACAATATATATTTTATTAATTCATCAATTGCGAATAATTTCGCATTCATGATATCTTCACAGTTCACATACTGGAAAGGAGGAAATGTTCACATTTTAGAACGGGGAACGACGTATAATCGAAGCTATGCGTCGTAAAAACGAAGTACTTTGTCACTATAATGAATCGGGACTGTGATGAAACACCGTATAAATGAGAAACTTCTTAGCGGTGCTTTACTGTATTTTCATTTTCACCTTATTAATCAAACATTTTCAAATAAACAATAATCAACAAGTATCTAAAAAGTAAAATCTCTTTGCCCATTTTCACATAATATAAGCGCCATAACAAAGCATATTATCATTATTAAATTAAGCAAAGGGTTAAATTTTGTCGGGAAATAGACAAATGGATGCTGTGATTCAGAAGCCACTTATGATTCAAGAATTCTGCATCTCTCATCATGATTCTGATATATAACGGATATATTTGCAATCATCCCCCCCCAGGTAGAGCTATCTAATATGCCCATAAAAGAAATTAAAACCTTAACTTTTCGAAAGAGGAAAAACATTTTCATAGCTGGAGATTTCTGTAGTCAGTGTGGTATCCTTGTGTTCTGTAAGTGTTTTTTTTTAAAGAAAATAATTTTGTTATTAAAGATACATAACGAGACAGTGCGAGTTTTCCTCCGTCATCCTGACGGTTATTTTTTAAACCTTTGAACCAAAAGGGAAGAGTTGGTCACAGTAAGATTTGAATAATTTTCTTTTTCTGCCATGAAAATGTATGAATGCCATTTTCAATGGTACCCTTGTAAGCAAAATGCATTTAAGGCGTTGAGAACCTGAGTGGACCAACCTTCAATTTTCATTAACCCAGCTACACGTCATATTGAAAACTTATTTTACCTCAGAACAAGAGTGCCTGAAAGGGGTTTTAAACTGCCATATACCTAACGTGACCATTTATTTTTTTTCTCAAAATGGGACATCTGCTGATTTTTAGGTAATAGTATGTGCATTAAAATACGCACATTTCTTAGTTTTTATTTATTAATGAAAAGAACAGGAATGAACACGAGAAAATAAATAATTTATGTGGTCTTGTATTTTTCTGAAGCACAATTTTTTGCTTTTATACATTTGGTATTAATTACAAATAAAAATGAAATTCTGGAAAGGATTTCTTCAAATATAGTTCGGTACTTAACATGATAATTTGATAAGAAATTACTGCCGCAAAAAAAGAAATAAAGCCATAACTATTAAGTTAATTTCTACAGAAAAAAGACCCAACAACGGAGTTTCTTTTTAACACAAAATGCAATAAAGACCGTTTAGGACAGGCAACCTGGGATTAAAAAAAAAAAAAAACCGTCACTTGGGGATACAAGATGTGTCGTTTAGATGCAAAACATGACAGATCAAAAGTTATCACTCACTACAAGTTTTAAATCTCACCTGTCCAGCCTTCATTAAATTGAGAATGGCGTAACATAAATCAACATTCCATTGGTAGACATATTCCATTATAATCCATTCAACCAGCTCCAGCATACATAAAGGATATTTTTAAAAAAATTAGATTTCAAAACTCTACATATCAGATACATACCGGTTTATTTAATTCTAAACCGACCTGGCAAAAGTGTTTCGTGTAATAGATTAATTTAATGTTCATGGTTAGCAACATTTTCTTCCCCAAAATTTATCGTTTTTTTCCACTCTTTATATTTCCGGTGATATTCTTATCATTGAAAAGTGATAAATTTCACCATACTATAAATACTTTTTTCATTCGATCATTAATTGGCAAAAGCTTTCTTTTTTTTTTTACCTAAATTTCGCTTTCAACAATTCTGTTTATGACTGATTTAATTTAATTTAACAACTACCCATGCGAGGGTAAAAACTTAATCACGAGTATTTCCGGTGCGGTTTTCCCGAGTTAATTTGGGAAAAAAAATATCTATGCATTTTCCACAAAGTCGTATTTCTGAAAATCAATTTTAAAAAATATATTTATTAATTGTCCACAATGTCGTATTTTTGGAAATCAATTTCATTACCATAGAAACATTAAAAGTAGGTATGAAATTGAACTTTTGTAAGTTCGAGTCCTGTATTTTGCAAGCCCTGTTTCCAACGTTAGCCAAGCTAAAACAAAAAAAAACATTCCTTACATACTACTCGAATTTAAGTGTACGAAATTTAATCCATATATAATAAACACTAAGTTGTTAAAACAATTAAGAGCATATTGATTCATTTTACACCACTATATTGTAGCAAAACTAAATTTTTACCACTACCAGCCAATTCCTAAAACGTCCGTTGCAACCACAACTGATTGTATGTTCTAGAGATTCTCTTCAAAGAAATCCAAGAAGTAATTCCACCAGAAATAAAATTAAAAAAAATTGCCGATTCAATACTGGTTAATCTCAACGACCAGCTTGGTATGACAGACGATATTTATTCTTTCAGAAACATTTCGAAAACTACTCAATTATTACTGTAACCATGGCAATAAACCGCACACAACCAGAAGATTGTTCGAAGCGGGCAAAGAACTCTTCCAAATCAAAAATACAAAACCGATATACTGGACATTTCAAATGACTTTTGAATAATTTGAACGATAAAACAAATCAGCGAATCATCGCTATCGGTGAAAATTTTTACTATGATTGACGACTTCATTGTTTGATTTTCTGAATTTCTTGATCAGAAAGATAATGACAAAATTCAACAATCGATTACGATTAAGATAAAAATCGAAATGGGTTTTCTACGTGAAACATACTAAGCAGGCCAGGGAAAACACATTTATTAAATATATAAGGAGCGGAAACAAGAAAGGCCAAAATACACGCACAGGCAGGAAATGAGATTTACAAATTAGTGTTATCCATTCAAATCTGCAGAAGAGGAGGAGAATATAATTCACAAAAATGAACCACAAGAAAACAATCATGAAATAAAATATATTAAGTATTCTTCGGAAAGAAAATGGAGCCATTTTTTTATCGTCTGACATGTAAACAATAGTGCACCAGAATAAAGAAAACGAAGGTTGAATTAATAGGAATACATAAAAAGTCCGTCCAAAATTAATAGCTAAACACTCCTCTCACGATAGCCTTATGTTTACGGAAAGAAAATAAGAGCAATGCACACAACAGAATGGTGTATATTCTGCGATATTAATAATAGCATTGTTTTTACCTCGATGTGAACGATTTATATCAATAAATAAAAAAAGAAAAACACAAAAGAAAAAAGATTATCATTACAAACAAGATTGGACTTTAATTATTCACGTAGAACGTCGAATGTAGCCATTGTTTTGAGTTCAATATTAAGGTTGAAGGACTATTATCATTTAATGAAGAGCGTAGCATTCAGCTATCATATGTGTGCAATCCACATTCCAAGTTTGTTTGTTTGTTTTTATTTTATTTTAGTTTAACCTTTTGGAATAAGAAAAAAATTGCAGTGAAAATAATTGCAATAGTAAAGTGGGAATTCGCAAGGCAGGTTTTTTCAGATAGAATTTAATTTAAAAACATCTCAGATAATACCCATGAATTAAAGAACAGAAAACCCATGAACCGATGTTAATACAGATGAAGAGAATAGTTTCACATCTGTAACATCGGTTATTAATGAGTTTTTTTAATAATAAAATTTTGCAAAAATCTATTCAAAATTTAATAGGGTTTAACAAGGTTTATTTTTTTCTAATATAAACTGGCTGTGACAAGAGGTATTTTCACACACACAAAAAAAAGTTTGGAAATGTTCTCAAAAACTGATGATCTGCAACATAAAAAAACACCATAAAAAGTGTTTCTTGAATAATGATAGGCATTTTTTTTTCTTCTTCTAAAAATTACTTACACAAAAAGGAAAAGAGGAAAAATGAGAAATTTTATGCATCGGAAGTAAAAAAATTATTTGAATACATACATAATTTTCTGATTTCAGATCAGCGTCTAATCAATGTATTAAGATGTATGAAAAGTACATCGCTGCTAAACAAGTTTATAAAGAAAACTTCACAGGAAAGGGAGTAATAAAACGTAAGAGATATACATTTTCTGAAATAAAGTTTAAAATCACGCATTTTATCTAGGAAAGATTTCTGCCATAAGGAAAATTTTGGAACTTGTCATATTAGAATTCGAATATCCAAAAAGCGCCAGTTTCGAATGATTTATTTATGACCAAGGAAATAGGAAACGCACCACCAAGTTTGAATGAATTATGAAGTTTTTATCAGAACCATCCAAAATTTAGAGTTAAATTATATAAGGGATTGAAATGTCTGACAAGAATTATCTCGCAATATAAATGCAATTGAACAGCTAAACACCGATCTGCCAGAGTAGATTTCGTTCTAGTTCCACTACAGACTGACTTCAAGAATTCTTTGACAATACAAATGCAGATGAACAGCTAAAAACCAATCTGCCAGAGTAGATTTTGTTCTAGTTTCACTGCAGACTGACTTCAAGAATTCTTTGACAATACAAATGCAGATGAACAGATAAAAACCAATCTGCCAGAGGAGATTTTGTTCTAGTTTCACTGCAGACTGACTTCAAGAATTCTTTGACAATACAAATGCACATGAACATGAACAGCTAAAAACCAATCTGCGAGAGTAGATTTTGTACCCTTTTCACTAGAGACGGACAAGATAAGAATTCTTTGGCATTTGAAAAGTTTGGAACATTTACTTAAACGACTGCAAAAATCTCTAATCTCCGTATAACGAAATTTTCTCTATAACGAATTTTTCAATTGGAACCAAGCGATTTCGTTATAGGGAGACTCCACTGTATCTCTCCGAAGTTTATTTTGGTAAAACTAGTTCACTGTTTACTTTCATATCACCGGACACAAATTTACGACTTTTATAAAATTTTTGAAAAATGAAATAGATGTATACATACATGATTCTTAAGTCTAAGTCAAGTGTGCATCATCTACACACATAACACTCTGGGCAATTTTTCTTTGTATCACTTTAATATTAATTGGGAAATTCATTTTAAGCAAATTTATTAAAGGAGATATTCCAGACGAAGCAATTTCAGAATAAACACTCATTCTAAATTTATATTATGAACAAAATGATAATCGCGTTAGCTTACAGATTTACTGCGCTATAATTTTTCAAAATATTCTTCTTTACACAAAAAGAAGAAAATGAGTGATAAATACCGTTCAGATCATCAGATAAATAAATATCTTTCATCACTCTGCTAAGATTATTCAAAAACTCTTCTCTCCCATCACAGCAACCCTGCAGACTTTGGTGGGAAAAGTGGCTTTCTAAATTTTTACTCACGCGATGGGAAAAGAGACAAATTAAGAAAAAAACGCTCGTTTCTGACTTACTTTGAGTAGTGTAGGGCGTATGCGAACAGGAGCACAAATTCCCCGTTTTGGTTCTGGCAAGGGACACTTTAACCTCCATAAAATTGAGAAACACAGTAAATCCACAAAAGCCTGATCGCACGATTCACTGAGGTAGCATCCAACAAGAAAATGAAGCGATATATCCCAAGACAAGATCTCAGCGCTTTCACATGTACCGGCGTTCGTCGTTTAGCAACAGCGTAGCGTCTCGTCGCTACGGAACGCACACACAGAGAGCTTTTCTCCCGCCAATCCTAGACAGACAATGTAAACAAACACAGCGACATCTGTCGATCAAAGGAAGAAAGAAAATTATTGGCTTGAATTTATAGAACGGTTTTTCTATTTTTCTCTTTCTTATAGAACGGCCATAGAAAGAATAAAATAGTGTTTTCTATTGCAACTTTTAACTGAAAATCGAATTTCGAATAAAGCTGTTTAAAGAATGAAATTGAATGAAATTAATTTGATAATATTTCGCTATAAATAATTATCTTTTGTTTATGAAATGGCTATCCGAGCGATGACCGAAATATATCTTGACCTCATTTTCTCCAAGGGGAAAAAAAAAATTGCATTTTCACTTTGAACAATAAAGAAAACGGAGCGATTATAAATAAATAGATACTTCATTTCAAATAACTTAGCCATCCGAAATGAGACATTATTCATTAGGATGATTTCATTATATAAAATTTATTTTATATCTACTAGGGATGAAAAAACACACGTTGCCAAAGGTTGACAAAGAAGCATGCTGTGATTCAAGAAAGAAAAAAAAAGAAAGAGGGAATAATCTACACTCGTCTTTTTATGTATACTTATACAATCTGAAGTATTTTATGTTGAGCTTCGTTGCTTAGAGAAAAGAATCGAATATGCCTTTTGAGTCTCTTCCCTTTGGTCGATTGAGTCCAAATTTTGAAACATTTCAACAAATTTGGTGTCAAGACAGCACACCGAATTTCATTTATTTAGCTTGTTGTATTTCTGAATTATTGCTAGGGTTGCCATACGTCTCGTATATACGGGACTGTCTCCGTATTGCGCGACTCAGTCCCATATAACTATTTGTCCCGTTTTCCGGAATGGGAAGAAATAGAACGTACTATTGTAAGAAACATCGACATTGGCAACTCTGAGTTTCTATTCAACCAGTTGGTATACCTAAGATTATTCAGAGAAAATTAATACCAACCAAAACTTCGAAGCAACTATGAATTTGAATAAGGATTAGAAATGGCTGAAGCCTTTTGCGCATGCAGGAATATATTGATCAGAAGTCATGTCTAATAAAGCGATGCCAATAAGTATTTGACATTCCAGCCCACAATGTAAATGTGGAGAGAATATTTTCTCTAATGTCAAACTCAATGGTCGGACGAAAGAAACAGGTTGTCAGTGGAGACAATTGAAGTAGTTTTTATTCGACATTATAATTTTAAAATATTTGCGCCCAATTTTATAATAATGTGAAAGAAGAAAATGATCTAATTAAGAAAGTAAAATCAACTTTAAAATATGACTGTGCTTAAAAGGATTAGCATTGCGTTTTTATTATTATTATTATTATTATTCTACGGTTCATTTTATTAGATTGCTAAAAGTCTATTGGTGTCTTTTTTTTTTATCAGACTAAAATAAACCATTACCTAACCACTTTTTTCGGCTTTATTTATTTAGCACTTAAACGTCCCGTATCAATGCTTGACAATTATGGAAACTCTAGTTATCGCACTTAAATACAGACGAATGGGCAGATCGACACGAAGTCGTCCCTTGGACAGATTTGGTCATAATTAAAAAAGAACTTACTATTTCAATGTCAAGACCGCATACCAAATTTCATTTGTCTAGCCTATTCCGTTTTTGAGCTATGGCATTCGCATACGCAGGAATAGATAGATCTACTAACAGTCAATCTGTTTGGGGATTTCGCTCAAGATTTAATATAAATCTCCAATTTTGTTATTAAGGCTGCATACCAAATTTCAATCGCTCTAGTTCGTAGCATTTTTGAGCTACAGAAAAACTTCGATTAATCGTCACCGTCCGGACCAGGGGTGCGACGGATAAACGAATAGACGGATAACAGAAATCATTTAATACGTATGTACAGTAACGTGATTTCACTGCTGGTTTCGGACGAAAATAAAAATAAAATACTTCAAAAGTGAATAATACATAAACATTGTATTTAATTTTACAAAACGATCAAACTTTAATATAAGAGTAGTAATGTACAGAAATGTGTATTGTAATACTATAAACCTACATTACCTTGACGATGACGGATAACAGAAACTGACTGTTAATGGAAGTTTACTGTACTGTGTTTATAGGCAGATAGACAGACAATTTCGAAAACCAGCGGGAGTGGTCTCCCCTACACTTTCTCGTATACTCCTAACACATGTGGAGAAAAAAAATAAGCTGAAATGCATTAAAACGAAAAAGAGTCCCTAACTCAGTGCAGGATAAAATCTTGGGAATTGGAAGTTTGGAGGCGAAAGGCGTGGGTAGAAGCGGAAGGATTACCGCAAGTGAATCGTGCAATTACGCAATAACGGCTTCGCGTCATTTGTGCGATGAGAAAAGACAAATAGGCGACTTGAACCCCTTTTTTTCGACCGATTGAAACTAAAATTCTGCATCGATCTACAATTGATGTTAGCAAGCCTCATACCAATTTTTATTTATCAAAGTCGTAGGGTTTACGAGTTACAATGTTTAGAAGTATGCGATTATACAGACCGACAGACAGTCAACCCTTTGACGGATTTGGCCCAAAATTTTATACGGACCTACATTCATGATGATAAAACTGTGTACCAAATTTTATCCATCTAGCTATTCAAATTTTTGAATTATAGTGTTTACATGACCGCAGACAGACAGACTTCCCTTAGACAGATTTTATCCAAAATTTGACAGAAACCTACAAATTATGTGTCAATATCACATACCAAATTTCATCCCCGTACCTCTAATAGTTTTCGAGTTATTGTGTTCACAGACAGACACACAGACAGCCAAAATTCCAAAATTGTGTTTTTCAGACTCGGGGAGGTCTAAAACGTAGAGCTTCGTCAAAATCTCGAGTTCGAATTTTTTGTCGATTACAATACTCTCTCTTTGTATACGAGAAAGTTAAAACTGGGGGAAGGGTGGTTCCGAACTCAGCGAGGTGAAAAACGTGGAGATTCCTCAAAATCGTTTAAGGCTTTTTATTATTTTGGAAACTGTGTGTATTTCACTTTTAAATCCTTTATGCTTTTTTTTAATGTTTTTTATGTTTAATGTTTTCGACTTTTAAAGTCTTAATGTGTTTTTATGTTTTCATGATGACTGTATGCAGCTTTTAAAATCTTAATGTGCTTTTGATGTTTTTTGACTGTGCGTATTCAACATTTAAATTCTATATGCGTTTAAAAAAATGTGACGGTTCATGGTTAAAAGTTTTAGATTCTTAATATGTTTATAAGGTTTTTACGACGACTGCGTACAATTTTTAATTTCCTAACAAGTTTTTAATATTTTTAAGATTCATTGACCAGCCTTTGTACGCTGTGTATTTGATGTTCATTTTGTATCATACATTCTGTCATTGGAATTTAGTCTTTAGTGCGCTTCTAAATAAATAAATAAAATCCGAAAGTCGAATATTTTTGATCGCCATATATTTTTCTGAAACGTGTCAATGGTAAGTAATGGAAAGGTGAATAGTATATTCCCCAAGGTGGATAAAAAGATGGAAAAATTAGAGAAAAAAGACAGGTGACAATCAGAAAACTCTCTCAGGCCGAACTGGAAGAGACACTGACGGAGGCGAGATAAAACTAAATAACAACTTTGTTCTGTGAATTAGGGTTGATTTCGTTCCTCTAGTTCTATGATATTTCGAATTTTAGAGCAATAATGTTAATTCAATCAAGTCAAGTAGAACTTCTAGCTCTGCGTTTGTGTTCTAGTCAAAATTAGAAATATAGCGAAGATTTGGTTTATAATCAAGCTGGTTAGGTACTTACTTATTAAACAATCGACTATTTTCGCCAAATAAGAAAAAAAAAAGTCGCATTTCCGTCAAACAAAAAAAAGTCGCCAGAGGATGCGATACATAGCCGGGATTTGGCCTCCAAACTGACTGGCCGGATCTGCACCAACTTTCATGTTCCATGGGATAATATGTACATATTGTGGGCTATCTCAGTATTACCGCTGATTTGGAGACATTCATATTTATTTAGTTTTATTTAATATTTCTATCGTCGATTCACCCTGATGGAACTTTCACCACAAAGATAACCCTATCTATATCAGAGAACTCTATGAAAGTAGCATATCCAAGCAAAAGGAAACAGAATCGAAATTTAAATTCAGAGCATCTATTGTTATAAGTGTATTAATATTAAAAATGTAATTAATTTTCATGTTATAGCAATATTCAGTTTGCCAGTTGTAATGACAGTGAACAATCTATATATATAAAAGGCAATGTTCGTTTGTGTGTTCGCTATAGACTAAAAAACTACTGGACCGATTTACGCGCGGTTTCTTGCAAAAGGATCCGCGTTGTCCAGAGAATTTTTAAAGCTATTGAAATCCTCGATCTGACCTTTAGAAAGAAATTTAGGGGCCTAATAATATTTTAATGTTTGGTTACCGTTGGCGATGGTTGATAAAATGCTTGGCGAAACTCCTAACGCAGGGTTGCTTTTTGTAAACAGGTTGGTTTTTCGGCGTCGCGTAAACCTCGGTAACAGAGGCAGGGTTGTCATATTGGCTTTTTTAAGACAAAATTCTTGAAATTTTGTCTTTTTTTCAAAGCCCTTGGCCTTAAGAATTTTCATTTGGCCTTAAATTCATCTTCGGCCCTTTTTTGGCTTTATTTTTGCTTATGACTTTTAGAAAGAATTTTAATAAATAATTTTACGATTTTTTTAAAATAAAGTATTGATATGACACTTTTCAAATGGCCCACAATGACCTGTCAAACGAAGTAGTTCCAGAATAAGAAAGGTTTCTGTCACCTTTTTCCAAAATGTGTTAGTCAGAATGCCTCTAGCGGTAACTATGTTTGTCTCTGCACAGCATATAAGAACCACTTTCTCTGTTTTTATTCGTTTCTTTTCATGATAGACTTCTTATCAAAAACGTAAGATATTCTTTTTCTGTTCAAAAAGAGAGAGATAGAGGAATGGAAAGAGGACATCACATTACAGATATTTTTTTTTTTAAAAAAAAGGGAAGAAAAATCATTTATGTCTGTAATTTCGGTATTGTTTGAAATACCCATCTCCAGGAATTTAACAAACGTTTTAATGTCAAATCTAAGGGATAGAAAAAAAAAGCTTTCAGAAACAATATTTAGTACGACGCAGCATATTGGATTTTGGGTGTCAACTATTTAAATAACATCGAATCTAAGAGCAGCGCATTTTTGATATTTTTTATCACGTTTTGGAAACTCGGTCATCAATTATGAGTCTGAAATCAGCTTTTTTTATATATTAAGGGTTTTTCTTTACTGTTAGTCAATTACTAGGAGTATGAAAGAACTTTTAATTTATTGTAATCACATTGAAAAATAATATAGAACATTGAAATTCGCAAGGTAAGAAATGTTGTCGCGCATGCGTAGAAGTAAGCTCGAGTGCTGTTGTTAACAGGGGTTGGGAACCGCTGCTTTATAGTGGATTAGAAAGTAGATATTCGTTTGTAAAAACAAACAAATGAAAATTTAATTGCACCGGCTGGGAAGAGTTAGTGATCCAACAATACTGATTTAACACATTGACTGCCGGTCGTGTGAAACCGTGTTTAAAGCCGTGATACAGAAGTAGGTTGTACCCATATGCCGACTAATTTACTATAAGAAACAAACAACTCATGTTATATTTTCAGTACGTAAATACTTCGAAACTGCATACATTTACAACCAGTTTCTAACCTTTATCCCATGTAAATACCACCATAAATACCCAAAACATAACCAGAGAATAAATATTGAAACGTAGCGTTTCCCGCACCAGCGCGTGAACGGCCCCTTGGCGACGACGCCACATCCCTACTAGCACAAGATGCCCTCTAATATTAATATGGTGTCTTTACAATGTTGAGCGGTATTCAGAATATCGTAACAACATCATGGAGATATCGTAGAACATCTTGTGCAAATAGAGATCACACGTTGGCGCGTGATCGGCAGTCAATGTGTTAAGAATTTCGACAGTGTTTATACATCAAAAACCTGCTTTTTTTTTACTGGAATTGGCATGAAACTGATAAAATTTTAAACAAGTTTTTGTTTTTGTAGCATATTGCATTTTACTCACTAACCTCCTTCTTCCCAATGAAACAAATTGTTTTACGATTTTGTAAATAAAAACTACTTTATATATGTCTGAAGTGTAGAAAACGATTTTCTGGCATTCGTTTACTTTTTGATAGCCAAGAATGTCGAAGAATCTCTTTATAGTTTTAACTTCTATTAAACCGAATTAAAAACTTCTAGGAAGAAATCACAATCCTCTCTAATCCCCAAGTCTTAACAAGAGGCACATGTTTTCAAAGTCTTCTCTCAAATTCAACAATTCGTGCAATTAGGAAACCCAGAGAGGTACAAAATTAATTCTTAATTCCTCTGGCAGCAAAGCCGTTGCCATTAGTTCTGTTCGAAAACCAATTAGGCCTTCAACGCAAACGATGGGGCGCGTTAATGGCCGAATTGAAGCAACGAAGCCTTCTTTCGGAAGCATTCGGCGAATAAATTATAGAGTCGAGCATTAAATTCGGCCGAATTCGGTACCCGATTAATCACGGAGAGGCACGATTTAACAGTTAAGCGTCGTTAATAAAATGCTTATAGACTAAGTGAAATGGAAGCGGAACAGTTCGGCTGAAAGCGAATCACGGGAGGCTCTTCGGCATCTAACAGTTACTTCAACGTCCATATTATTTTTTTAACTACAGGGTTTATTTGGAAAAATAAATCTAAAGATAATAAATAATGAGTTTTATAAAATTAATTTTAAAAAAATTATTTGTGTTCTGGAAAGTAGTAGAGTCTTCTAATTTATAAATCATTAATACAGATAATTCCTTAATAGATAATCTTGTAATCAATTTTTTTCTCAAATTCCCAACAACTCCTATGGAATCAGGGCTTTCGATTATTCAAAATTAATTGCGTAATCGATTAATTTATTAATTATGTTCTGAAACACCTGAAAACTAACCTTCAATTTTGAAATATAACAAATTTTAATGAACTCTTGAAGTTTACAAAAAAAGGAATAATTTGCTAACCGTTTGAAGTTGCTACGGTGTAGTTTAGTTACATTTAAAGCACCGTTTTGAAGCAACACAAGAACTATTTTGAGGAGGACCTCATTATTTTAAAACGTGGTGAGATGACGAATAGTATCGGAGCAGCCATCTGCTTTCCAAGCTTCTACACCACGCGAACGGGATGTCTGAGCCTCGATGGCAGAGTTAACGGACACTAGGACTACTTAGACGATGGATCTTAGAGGAGAGGTATATATATATATAAAATGTATTCGTAATTGTAGTCGTTTAATAATTAAACAGGCCGAGTTATTCTAAATTTCATTTTATTATGGGAGAGTGACGAAATGTACGTACATCTTCGTTTAAGTTTTAAGCCAAAAGTGAACAGAAGATCCCTGCTTTTTCTCAGGTAGGGATTTAGCAGACAAACATGTGATCAAAGTGAAGGGAATAATAGCTATTTTTACTATATTACGTAAGTATTTTAGGGAAAAGTCTGGAAAAGAATTCGCGATTTATGTTGGCGCATGGAAGCAATTAGAATATTCTTTTAGCAATAAATATGTCAAAACGCGAGATTTAATATACCTCCAGCGCGGGAAAAGAACGAAACTGGAGTTTTAGAAAAGTGATTTTGGAATACATTAAGACTTTAAAATATATAATATTAGAATTTGAAATAAAAGTAAGTGAGATTATTTGCCTATTTTTGCCATTTTGTCTTTTTTTACTGTTTTTGAGTTTTTATCTTGTGTTTATAAGTTTGTTTTGATATATATATATATATATATATATTAACAAAAGAAAACATCAAAACAGTAAAGCTAAAAATAGTTTACTTCTTCAAAATTAATACTTTATTGTTGTTTATGACTGGTGATTGTGTAGTTTAACCACCTCTAATCCTTGGTTTTCAAAATAAAACTTTTTAAAAAAATCTTGATTGAAATCTAGGACAATGGATACCTGGTGATAGAGCAGGATCACAGGTTTAAGACCCGATTCCAATATAAGTATGCTGTGTATGGGAGCCTAATGTACCTTAAATGTGTTGACGCAGGTAAGAAGTCCTCTGGTTCATATGGCTCAGACAGTTTGAAAGTGGTTGCCGACTTGACTACGGTTCAAAACTGCGGGGTTCGCGCCAAAATGGTTTTGATATAGTTTCTCAAATGGACATTTATCTAACTAAACTAAACAGATTTGATCTTGTTCGAAACCACGTACAAAATCATTTAACACGACGGTCTGCTTCAGGTATCATTCTAGAGATTTATTACATGCAGTGTTTGTCACAGAATTGAATTTGCGATGTTTTTGTTTTTCGAAATGATGACACAAATTTCAGAAAAATATCTCTATTTAAACTTACACAAAAAAGGTAAGAAATACACTTCAGAACTTAATGCAGTGCATCGTACTCAGAAGTTAGAGCTTCTTCAAAACAACAAACGAAAAAACAATCCCGAGATCGAAAATCTATCTGATGTGTGTTTACCAAAAGCAATCTTCCGCGCGATGCGTTCTGCATACTAGCGTTTAATAGTACAAGTTAAATTTTGCTCGGGATTTTGTAAACAACGGGAAAAGAATAATATACATCTTGCCAAAAGTAGATAAATAGTCTAGCTTTCATGGCTACAGACGAAAGCAGACTGTATGTCTAGAATCGTTTGGAAACTATTATTTCATTCATGTACGTGTGTTTTATGTTAAATTTTAGAAAAATTTCCCATGACGCACATACTTATCACCCCCGTAAAATGCAAAAGGCTTTAAAGACAAAACTGACAAAATAATGCCTCCAGTTAACAAAAATAACAACGTCAGCAAATATTCGATTATTCTAAATACACAATTCATCATAATCTATTTAGAATTACAAAAAGAATGAATAAATTTCTTGGTGTATTCGTGACAAAAAAAGACGTCTATTTTTGTGTAAGAACGGCAAGATAAGATGGAAAAAAAAAGACAAGAATAAAATGAGAAACAAACACAACGATTCTTTCCTCAATTCAAATACTAATAATTGGGAAAATAAACAGACGATTTTCATGGTTGAAGGAGTGGCAGTACTTTTTCTTCAACTTTTGATCGAGTTAATTAAGAGACCATTTCAAAATAATTGGAGCGCCGTTTCCTATCTTCGGATAATTACCACTTAGCTTTTCGAACAGAAGGGAGCCTTTTTCTGTTTTTGTTCGTGGACATAAAGGTACAACTTCAAAGATAAAAGAAATTACTCTTTAGACCAATCTTTCAGAAAAAGAGGGAGAAGCTCTAACTACTTTTTTTACACAGGTACTTTAACATAAAAACAAGTTTTTAAATGCGAAAGAATTTCTTTAGAACTTTTTTTTAACATGATAATGCTTGTAGGCTGGTATGTTATCTGTAAATTGAGTGATGCAAAAATCGTTCATCAAAACAAACTAGTACTGCAAAGAGTTGTTACAAGGCAGATAGACGGAAAAAGAGTTGCTTAAGATTAGGGTTACCATAATTTTTTTAGTTGAAATCCGGACACGGAAATCCAGATCGAAGTGTTTAGTATCAAAGTATAGTGTAAAATTCTAAAAGCAACGATCTTCTTTCATAATATTAACATAGAGTTTCAGGACAAATTAGGAAAACAAATTTAAGACGCCAGAATGCAAAGAGGATACAATTTTTATTCATGTTGGATGATCTAAAATTATATTAATGAAAAATGGAACACTGCCAAAACTTTTAATTTTCAGTTTGATCCACTTTCTCATCAAGAATGGATGCAAGCAGTGTAAACCATGAATTTTCTTTCATAGGCGGAATGACATCAATTTTTTGGAAAACGTCAGATTTCCTCTATTACAACCAAATTTCTCTCTCGCCACATTCACTGGCGCAAATCCTGATATTTTGGAAATTCGGACAGTAGTCCGGACGTGAGCTTGAAATCCGGACGTATGGTAAGACAAATAACACCATTTCATGGCCTTGGGATTATACCCTTTCAGTTATTTAAACAGTTTTTCGGCTATGAAGTGGAAGAGATACTGGAAGACCCTCATAGTCTTTAAAGCAGGCCGTTCACATCTCTTCCAAAATGCAATTTTTGGAACGCTGGAAGGAAAAAGCAATCGTCAGTTTTAAAAACCGATGGAAAATGGCGTAGCGGAATGGCAGTGCTGGAATTCAAACGAACTCAAAATTCAACACTTCATGCGCCGATTCCAATTTGGGGCCTCGATTAGAGGGTAGCGGCACATCAAAAGATCTGCCTACATTGAGACCTCCCGTCGAGGGTAGAAATTAAAGTCGAAATCTCCCGCGTAGGGGAAGAGGGGGAGAAAATTCTGCGACCTTGCACCTTGTATCCAAACAAACTTTGGAGCCTCCGTGAAAGACTCATTTTTCGACTTGAATGAATGGAAAATAAACCAGTCTTGGGGAAAATGGAATGGAATAGAGTACAGATGAATGGCCAGCTTAAGAGAGACAGACAGATGGGCGGACGAAATGTCCAAACCCCGCGAGACTCAGAAATCATGATAAAAGTATTTTTAGCATATAATAAGCTTCAAGTAGAAAAGAAAAGAATTAATTCCAAAAACGCGGAAAAATCCAATTTATCACATCCATATGTTTGCGAATTAATGATTTTTAAACTTGCTCTGGTTTTCTCAACCATCCTTTTACACGAAGGGGCGAAAGACTATTAGTTTGCCCTGAACACCTTTTATTTTTGTTGCACCTGTGCTATTGGCCTGTATTTAAACATCAAGATACGTCCTTTTGCTCTATCCGGTTACGTTTCCAGTTTGAAAGGGTATTTGAACATATCTACTCTCTTGGGTTTAACAGAAAAAGCAAGTCTTCCTGATAAGTTGTTAAATATTTGTTTACAAGAGATTATATAAGGGAAACTAGGGATACCTGACCCCACATGATTTTCTCAGATTATGAAATAACTGGTTATTTGTGAGTGCCATCTGGATTTGATCTTTGATCACATGGTCCATTGGAGAGGATTTCCATTCCAATCTGAAAAGCCATTGTAATTGTGTATAGGTTAATTTCTTCTGGAGACACAGAAGCAAATTTTTCCTTTTTCATTCCTCTGTGGATTGGAACTTAACTTTTGAAGATATTACGAATTAAAATATTTCTTAGATTTAAGCATACTTCAAGCAATAATTTGATATAAGATGTGCAATAGCTTAAATTTAAATGGTTTAAACTTTGATTATTTAGAAAAATCAAATTAGGGATACGTGCCACTAGCCAGTTAGGAATACGTGACCCTAGCCAATTAGGGATAGATACTTGGTCCTACCAAAAAGCTACTCATTATCGCAGCTGACCTAAGTAAATTGTGTGGTTGGGATAAACTTTCTGGTACTGTGGGACTTGTTGCCAATATAGCAACGCAAATAACCAAGCTGGATGACAAACCTTCGCCTTGTTTATAGGCATAATTACTAGTGTTTTGCGTAGTTGAGCGTTATATGAGAATAGTTATCTAAAATACAGTAAAACACCTTTTATACGTCTTTCAAGGGACTAATGTATAACGACGTTAAAATGAAAAGACGTATAATCGAAATATAGATAAACAACTTTGTTTAGTTCAAATTGAATGCTACTAATGCAAATTCATTTAAAAGTATTAATTTGAAAGTTTTTTAAAAATAGTACGAGTATAATACTACATAGTATGGAAATCAATAATTGAATTTAAAATTAATCATTTATCATAAAAGTGAGAAGAATCATACCTTTATCATATATCTTGAGTACGAATTATACATATCTTATAGATTTATGTGCATGCAGATAAGCGTTTAATTAAGATATTTTTTAAACGTCGCGCGACGTGCTGATTGTCTGTGAATATTAAGTACATAATTATGGACCGAATTAAGTTTTATTTAATATTTTTTCACTATTCCTTGGCCAAAAGGAATAGGTTCTAAGTTTTTCAATGAAGTCCATTGCGTCTTTAAAAAATGGTGGAATAACTTCTTCATCATCGCTTAAATTAGCACCAGACAATTTGTCGTCTATTAATTCATCCATTGTGAATCATTTCGAAATCATGATATCTTTATCACAGTTCATATACTAAAAAGGAGGAAATTTTCATATTTTAGAACGGGCGGAAACGACGCATAACCGAAGTACTTTCTCATTAAAATTAATACGAATGAAACGGAACTGTGATGAAATGACGTATAAATGCAAACGACGTATAAGTGAGAAACCCATAAACGGTGTTTTACGGTAGTTTGTAAATAATTATTTAAGAAAAAAAATTCTTTTTAATGTGATAATTTCAAATAATACAAAGACGTATTTTAGTAAGAATTTTGAAAAGAATTCAAATTTATTCCATTTTTTCTCGCTTGCAAAAAAATTATTTTTTATTCATTTATTAATTTGATGATAATCTTCTGCTCGAATTGTTATCACCTTTTAGTCTTATTTAATGTTTCGCCCTTTAGGTTGGGTTCGTCTTTTTGTTGGTTTAAATTTTCTCGTCGAATATATTTTCTTTTTTTAAATTTTCATTAAAATATTAAAAGAACCGATTAAGATATTCCCATTTCTTATTTTTTACAGCATTTTTTAAATTACTGCTTTTTATTTTGATGATATTCTGTTTTATTCTGATTTTCCAAAACCGGCTTCAATGCTATAGAGACGTTACTAGGTTCCCAGTTTCATTGCCAAAATTTTTATCATTTACTTCAGTATTTTATTTGTTCATTTAATTTTGAACTAATTTAATCAAAAAACTAGATTTAAATTAATAACTAAACTAATTTAATTTCAAAAATATTTTTATTAATAACTGCGTTTTATTGTTACCACATTATTTAGTTTTTAATGTTAGTTACATTTATATTTTTTGACAATTAAGAAGCGTTGAATCCAGTAGTTTTAATCTAATATCTGAATTTCCAGAGCGTACAAATTATTGAATGAATTTAAGTATTATTTGCATGTAGGGGAATGAATCCCTACACATAGAGTCAAATATCCCTAAGCTTAGGGATAGTTGACCCTAGTTGATTTCACGAAATATATTTATTTTATAATTAAATGAGATACCAATTTAGCATATGTACATTTCTCATTCTTAAAAACATATCCTTTTATGAAGTTAACAACAGAAATATTCGAGAAATATAAGAAAAATTAAAACTAGAGTAAAGTATCTAGTTCCCCTAATGTCACTTAAATCAGCCAAAAGTACTATTGGTGAAACTGGGCGATGTACAAGCTTAATTTTTAAAATAATTACAAATTGTTTCATATATTTTTTAACACATTATTATTAATATAAACTGAAGTATCCAATTTCCCTTCAAGATTCTGTTTGGGGCAGATAATATTTGGACCGACTTTAGCAGGTTCAAATCTCGGATGAGTGCAGTGTATGGTTAAACTGTCCTTTCAGTACCGTTCGTTTAAAAACATGGAAGCAAAAATAAAGCATTAGATTTAAAAATTTTATCTTTTTATCTTTAAATATTTCTAAAATTATTTGGTATTTTAAAGTTTCAATTCTTTTTTTGCGAAATATATACAAATAAGAGACTGAAACAGGCTGATTCCATTTCAAATTATATGATTCTTAGTTTAAGATGATCAGTTGTTTCTAATATACATTTGAAGTTTCTAGTTCACGGTTTTGATTAATTTGATAAACACATTGTTTATTTCACAGAAATAGTTTAAACAATATCCAAAGGAAACAAATGAACATAAACATGCTTACCACAACTAATCCGTTGTTTTCAAGTGAAATACGAATACACTTACCTGGAATAGAGAAAATAAATGAATAAATATTTAAATTCAAAGAATGTCGAAGAAACATGTAAACCATAAACAAAAATTTACCCTCGCTAAAACATTAGTTTTATCTCAGCTACAGGTACATATAATATTATTGTTTTAAAATTGAGTTGAGATATGCAGTATTCACTGATAAACATCGTTGTATTGATTGTTATTTTTAACAACAGATATATATTGAATGAAAATGAGCTTCGGCTATGTTATAAGCAAAATAAAACAATTTTTATAATCTTCTAATTATATTAGAAAATGCAATCCATTGTGGCAATCCATGCTGCTCGTTTGCCGAGCGAGCGAGATCCTGTTTTAATTGACCGTTCGGCATTGCGTCTGTTTGTCTGTAAATTTGTTTGTTACGCCTTTGTAATGTTTGTAGGATCTAGTTTTTTTTTTTTTCAAATTTCGCTCCATACTTTCTCTGGAACAGGTTTGACATCTGTCGATCATTTGATGACGAAACAACTCTCATCCTTCGGGTCTTCATTTCTAGAGTTTGTTTCAGAAGATGTTATGAATGAACAATAATTATATTTGTAAAAGACTATTGCCCTCCGAGAGGTTTGCTATTTTGATGTAACAGCTTTAAAGGCTTAAAAACTTGCTTTTAAAGCGAATAATCGGATATTTATTGTATTTTATCAAATCTCTGAAATCTTAAGAATATTTTATCCGCGGTAATTTAAGAAATTATACACATAAAGATGAATTATCTGCTTTTGAACTCAACATGAGAATCGGAAGAGTACGGTGAAACTTGGAATCTTCCTCCACAAGTACCTTAGGTATCAAGACACTATCTGGAGGTCACTTCCTATCTTGTCTTTTGGCACTAGGGCCAGCTTCAGAGCCAACAACGCCACACTGAGCAGGATAAAGCGTGGGCCGCCATTTGTTTTCTGAAAACTGACAAGGAACAAGTGCGCGCACGCCAACGAAATCCGAGGTAAATCGATGAAAACCGAGACAAATTTTCGTGGTAGAAATCGGCGAAAACCGAAACCTACGACAATCGAAGTCAACGAAAACCGAGATATAACTGTACTTTCTCTTCCTACACGACAAAGTACAGTAGAGCTCCGAGAATTCAAACTAATTGGAGCTGACTTTTGCTCGGATTCCGGGGAATTCGAATTATCCGGGAAATTCGTAAAACACTCTTGATATACCAAATGCAGTAGAGTATTGACTCTGGGTGCTCTGTGAAGACGTACGGAAAGAGCATGAGGCGATTCGCACGGCAAGTGGAAAACAACTTGAGGGTAAAAGGAAGATATCTAAATTTGTTTTTACTCATTAAGGTGCTGCATTCATTCTTTAAAACCAATTCGAATACTTCTTTTAAGTTAACTAATAAACATTAGCTTTGGTTCTGATTCGTAATTATTATTTTTTCTGCATTTTTCAATTAAAATTTTTCAGAAATTAAAAAAGATGTTCGGATTTTCTGAAATTTTGGATTCCTGGAGATCGGATTCTCGGGGTTCTACTATAAATACAATGAATTATGATCAAATATCTGGGGTAAAAATATTTCCTTTTGACAAATGGCGGGTTTTCCAAATTTATCCCCACATCGTCTCTAAGTCATTTTGGATAAACCCAATATTCGCGGAACAGCACGTAAACATTTTTAACTTAATTAAAAGAGGCGTTATTCTGAGAAGGAGCTGAAATTGTTCGAAAAGTCTTCTTTCAAAAGAGACGCGCTCTGCGAAATGGCCCGTGAAAATGGAGACAAACTGCTCGGGCCATTTTCCGCGCTATTACGGCGGCCCATTAAAATACTGAACGTGCGCCTGTTTTCTTGGGCGCAGGGATAGAACTTCGTGTCTTGCACTTCGACATTTGATTTTACAGAGTAAATTTATGAAGACAAATTTGCGTAGATTCTTGGGAAGTTAACGAAGCCTTGCGTCTTAAAAGGGAGCAGGTTTGGAACTTAAGGAGGAGAGTTCGCTTCCGTGCACGCGATTTGGTAATTCATTATTTGACGAAGTCAGGTATATGTGCTTGTTAAGATATTTCGGATGTTTGTTGAGCCTGTCTGACGTTTTAAATTTGTGTTATGACATTTTATAAACTGCAGGTTAATCTAAGATCATTGTTTTGAACAAAACAATCCAAAATGAAGAATTCCGAGTTGAGATAAAAGCAAGAATATGTTTTATGTGTCTATGTGGAGGGGTAATTGGAAGAGCTAATCAATAAGCAGTGTCCCAGGTCTTCTTTCATTTTTAGGTCTCTGGTTTCAAGCTGTATTGTTTTCTTTAGTGCTTCGTTATTGTTGCTTTCATTTTTTCAAAGAATCTTTTCGATAATTTCCTGTGGAATTCCATCAGTGTTGTGAGTCGCAAATCTTTTCTTGTGTTGTCATTTCTAACATAAGAATAAGGAATCAATATTGTTATTTCGAAATACGCATGCTTAAACTAAGTAAACATATATTGTTATCTACATGCACGTATGGGATATGGATCGTTTGGCAATTTTATTAATTAAAGAGTCCACCACTTATTAAATAAAATTGCATAATTTGATTACATCATCTATTTTAGTTAAGTAAGATTAACGCCCAGCTTTCATGCTAAAAGATGGTTATTTTGGAACAAACTTTGTAGCTATAAACCACAACTCGACATTAATGACAGAATTCAAGGCTTCCAAACCAATTTGCAGAACGATGTTTGATTTTGTAGATTTAACGCGCACCAACCTCTTACACATAGTAGTTCTTCTATGGAACTGGGCTGCGCTCCTGAGATCCTCCGACCTCAAAGTCGGGATCTACCAGGGTCGCCTGGGGCAAAATACTGGCATGCGATCCCCGCCACATACCCTGATGAGCCCTACCACTCATAAAAACAAATACTAAATAAAATAAACAACCATACGCCAGTGGCATTTGACTTTTGACTGAGCAATTGATAGGTAGCATGGCATTCCTGCGTGTCGCGACTTGAAATCCGGCCTTCCTCCCCTCTCCTTGCGAATTATGACTCTGTTCGCTAATCCGCGGACGGAAGTCTTTCTTTCGGTTGCTCAGTCACGTCACGTATTGTTACGAAAATCTGACTTCTAGCCACCTATTATACTTTAGATTAATATAATGGGAATGTGTGAGTTTATATTCACACATCCCTCCGCGTAGCACCTCAAATATGGGGATGAGAAGTTTCCGTATAATTAAGCTGATTCTTGCTTTCCCGGAGGGGGTTACAATAATGGTGGGACTGACTTAAGGGGCCAATCGCCGATGACGGGATGTACCTCCTCCTCCGAGGGGTTTGCACATGAGACTATTTTGTGCAGATCACAATAACCGTATTATTGTCAGCGGCAAATAGCCCTTTAGTTTTTACCGCACACTGAGGCTAAAATAGATATATAAATATAGTTTATATCATACTGTGCCCCATTTCTCTTGGATAAAAATAAAACGCTCTTTAAATTAAGAAAAAATATATTTTTCCTTATTCCGGGCCGGCTGGCCTCCCTCTGGCCCGGGGCCCGGGTATTTTGGCCCTCCTGTCCCCCTCTCTCGGCAGGACTGGACTCTACTACTAAACCAGCGTGATCCAGAGTTGGGAATGATAATTTAATAATAAAATTAATCCGATTTTTTTGCGAGGCATATTTGTGGATTCATGAATCGATTTCTGAAAAGACATCAAGTGTTAAATTTCACGGAAGTTCGGAAATACAACGGAATACACCGAAAATACGAATATTATCTTTACTATTTTAAGTTCATTTAAGTAATGAATGCCTTGAAATAATTTCTCATTATCCTTTCCTTTACTGATTTAAATATCTGATTTACTTAAAAAATACTTTTAAAAGTTGAAAATAGCACAGTTGACCTAGAAATGGACCTAAGAATAGGGTGTGCCAGTTTGACGTGACGGCCGCTCACCGTTTCGGAGGATTTCGTGTGACAAACAGACAGATATATTTTCAGCTTTATGTTATAGAACCATCTTGGCATTTCATTTAAAGTAAAAGAGTTAGTTGAAAATTGAATATCTAAGAAAGCAACATAAAAGTGTTAGAAATGTCTATTAACCAAATGTGTTCAGTTATAATCAGATGTACTTTTCAAGAAGGAAAAACAAAATGATTATACCTAATAATTTTTGAAACTGATTGATAAATAATAATTCGAAGAGACACATTTCAACTCGATGGTCCCCACTTCCGCATGGATTTCACTTTATTACGAAATTTTAAAATTATAAGATGGATGTGCACAACTGGTCAGCAACTTTACACCGAAATGAAATGTCTATCATAATCCATGTTGACGTACGATAACTTAGAATTTGCATCCAGAAATTAAATATTATTTATTCAGAGACATCTTATCCACTGGGCTAATTGGGTTGTAACCTAGGGCCGGCTGATCCAATCTCTCCCATCCCAGACGACGAATGTGTTCTTTTTGTGTCCCTGTCTGTGCGGAGTCTTGCATTATCGTCCAAGAACAAAACCCTTCCAGTCTTATTGTCATTCTTTCAGACTTGTGGTCAGCGTGAGGTTCTTCGTCACCCATCTTCATCTTTTTCTTGCACTGGAGTCAGCACTATCGGGGCGTCACTTCCGAAGTAATGAAGAGGTGCGGCCGGCTGTGAAAAGCTTCCTTCGCTCGCTGGGGCACCGATTTTTACCTGGATGATTTCTTGAAATTGATTTCACGGTATGACAAATGTATCAATGTCGGTGGCGAATATGTGGAAAAATATCCAAAAGTTTGTATTTTGTTACGCCATTGTATGTTTCGAATTGTAATAAAGCTTCTTTGTGAAAAAGCATGACGAAACTTACTTTAAGAAGGTCCCTCGTATTTTAAAAGTAAACATATTATTAGGGGTTTTTATTAGACAGTCATCGATTTTTTAATATTATGTAAGAATGTATATCTTATACTATAAATATTTTTATTTTTGTATCAATTAAATAAATATAATCTGTATATATATAT
>BGPR01002017.1:163151-191855 GCA_013235015.1 Araneus ventricosus
GCTGTAAATTGCGCGTCATGCGACGTGCATAATGCAAAAATCGTTCAAAACGCTCTGCGGGGCAGACCGTTAGATCTAGAGCTACCCAATTTGGCAGGCTGTTACTTCTTGGGTAGTAGGCAGTGATGTGGGGTGGGTAAATACCCAGTGGGTAGGTAAATATTTTTTGGGTATATACCTGGGTATTTACCCAAGGCCTGGGTAAATACCCAAAAACTGGGTATTTTGCGGAAAAAAACATTTTCGAATGCCGATTCACAATGAAACATACAGAGTTTTATAAATACCCCCCAAAGAAAGTATTTGCAGGAAAAAAAACGTATTTGTGAATGGTGATTCAAAATTAAACTTAAAATTTATAAATACCCAAAACTGGGTATTTTGCAAAAAAAGTATTTGAGAATGGTGTGATTCAAAATGAAGCTTTAAATTTATAAATACCCTTACACTGAATATTTTGCGAAAATAAAATGCATTTGTGAATGGTGATTTAAAATAAAATGTATAAAATTTATAATTAGGATATTTTGCAAAAAAAATTCATCTCCGAATGTTGATTCAAAATGAAAATAAAAATTATAAATATCCCAAAAATGGGTATTTTTTTTATAAAAAGCATTTGCGAATGATTCAAAATGAAATAAAAAAAATAAATAAGTACTCCTAAACTGGGTATTTTGTAAAAAAAGTATTTGCGAATGGCGATTCAAAATCAAACATATAAAATTTATAAACATAATACATAGTTATAAAATTTTTAAATTAAAGTTTTGACTAAATTATAGAAACAAAAACCAATTGCTATCAGGATTCAGAACAAAGTATTCTAAAACTTAAACGGTATCAGGGGAAAATTTAATTTTTACGGTTTGAAACTATGACACTTACAATAGAATAATTATGTTTAACGCCGTTTATGTTATAGCTAGCTATTCGGCGACCAGCTTGTTCTCCGGGAATATAATTTCAACTGACTCTCTTATGCATAGTTTGATATTCATGTTTCCCTCAACAAAGTAATTTTAAACTTCAGACTGTGATAGAGATTTAGCCCGCGTTCTTGACGTAGTCTTGCACTTGTTCTGTTCCTTGTGTATATGAAAGTCCCTAATGGAGTCAAGTAACTGTTCGTGTCAAGTTACATCTAATTGTAAGTAATCGAAGCGAATTTTAATTTTAAAAATTTATTTCAACATCGAAATACCGCGGCACGTTTTACGTCAAGCAGCATGTTAATTAATTGGCTTAAAGCATACTGATAAAATGAATTTAAACATAGCAACCATAATCGTTCAGTTTTACTGGATTATTTCTTTATATACTTACTATCTAGTGGACTTTCTTTACAGATTTCACAGAAAAATTGATCAAATAAAAAAAAGAAAAGAAAATCCAATGGAATATTATATTAGCTTTCAACAATGGAAGAGAAACAACGGTTTGAATTTCATTGTAACAATGAATGCCAAAAAATATTTTTAAAAATTTATTAAAATTAGTGAAAAATATAGAGTGAAAACTTAATTAATAATTGAAAAGATAAGTTTTTAAATTTTCAGATGGTGTAAAAATAATGTTTGTGCTGTAATATTTTCGGAAGTTATCAAGGAAAAACTCGCTTCGCAAAATTTCGCTTAATTTTTAATTAATTAAAATTCTAATTAATTTTTTAAAAAAAACGGTTACGAGGTGCACATACCCACCCTCCAAAGTATGTTTGTTCCAAATTTTGTTGCTCTAGGCCTAGCGGTCTGTCCTGTAGAGCGCCAAAACACACATATTCTCCTTTATTCTTAGTAGAGATAGACAGTACCAGTGAATCTTGTGATCCATAATTTACTCCCATTGCCATGCTGGAAGTCAATCATTCTTGTTTTGATTTAGTGAATAGTTAGTCGTTTACTTCACGTGTATTAATATTACTGTGAATTTTACGTTAAAAATTTAAAAAAAGGAAAAGAAACTGCTTGGAGCTTTTAATGTTAAGAAGGATAAAAGTATCCAATGTAAATATTGTAATGTTGAGTACGAACTTGCTAATGTAAACAAAATGGAGAAATACATAAAAAATGTTTCAAAAGTCTTGTTGGATTAAAAGAGGTTTTGAAGGAATAAAATAGCTAATGAATTTTCTTTTAATCAGATTCCAACCATGACACTTACATCAAATTTAGAGTTATAAGAGCATAGAAGTATTTATGTTCATAATCCAGATGAATCCCGTCTAACCAGGAAGCTGTGTGTGAGTGTGTGGGTCTACTATACCGTCAAATAATACAACAGATTCAGCAACAAAAAAAATCTCATTGCTTTTTGCTGAAATCTTATTACAAAAATAACTTACCTCTGTTGAAAGTAATATGAGTGAATGTTACTTTCAGAATAATTCACTTTTAAAACTGCTAGAACTCAAACATCTGCTAACTTATCTGGCACTTTGACTAATTAATCCAAAAAGAATTATAAACAATTGTATGTTTCATTTTAATTTCTATTATCAGCTCTTTGTCATTTTAAAATCAAACTCACATTTTCTTTTTAAACAATTTAGTTGAGTTTTTTTTAAAAAAATTAATATTTAAGCCACGTATTTTATGTAAGATCCATGATATAGTATTGCGTTTTTGTTTTTTCTGATTCATTTTCTTAGTTTTTATAGAATTTAAAAGGTTCATATATTACTAGTTTCCTTTTTTTACCTTACCTTATGTTCAATATATATTCTATACGTATTTATGTATATTATATAGAGGCATCATATTTCACAGCAGTGCCTATGTTTTATATGAATAGAGTTAATTGAAAAATAAATACCCAGGTAAATACCCATTTTGGGTATTTACCCGGGTAAATACCCTGGGTATTTACCCTTAAAAATAAATACCTGGGTATTTTACATCACTGCATATAAGTACTTAATACAATCTTTGTAATCTTTGAACCACATTAAATTCTCAATTCAAAATTGCACTACTTATGAAATAATTTAATAATAACGCCTATAATAAAACATAAGAAAGGTGCAGTTCGGGTCCGCGCCGTAGATTTTTCGTAAAAACGTCGGGATAAAATCATAAAACAAGTGTTTCGTATTAATATGTATTTTAATTATCAATCTCTTTAATACAATATTTACACAGAGTAGTATAATGGTTAGAATAGATAAATCACAAGCTACCACCACAGCCCTTGCAACATGCGATGCACTTGTGATTTATCCATTCTGTAATCATTATACTGCTCTGCGGAGATATTCTATTAAAGAGATTGATAATTAAATTACATATTAATACGGAACACTTGTTTTATGATTTTATCCCGACGTTCTCACGAAAAATCTACGGCGCGAACCCGAAATGCGCCTTTCTTATGTTTTATTTACAGTAGCTTTTGATGATGCCATCTGTTGACAGTATATAGAACTACATTTCGCGTATGCGTAGTAAAACAATATTTACTACAAATGATCAAATTTCCCGTAATATTCAAATTTTTGAATTTAAATTTTAATATAATGTTTCTTTTACGTATTGTCAAGTATTCTGAAAGTTTCGTACAATTTGAAAGAAAACTCTGCATGTTATAATCAAAAAACATGCAGAGTTTGAAATCTTCAATTTAATGCCGATTTTTACTTATATTCTTATAAATATTTTTACAGTCTCACTTTGGTTCCTAGTAATACTTCTCAAGATCTTTAAAATGACACCAGAATCAACCTCCTAGCTAAACGCGTTTCCCCGCTACACTTATTTATAACCTTACATAAAGCTAATTCATAACGATGACCTCACAGGCAAAACAAATACTATGAGACAAACTCTTACGGATATGATCTATCCGTTGTGGGGTCAACCATCCTTTTCGCATTATTAGTCTCGTAGTTATTAGCACTTCAAATCTCACGGTATTTTGTCACACAAGGTAGTTCGACCGACTATGACTGTAACGAGCGGAAAGACGTTTTCTCGTCAAAAATACTCCATTTCTCGAAATCGTTTGAGATACCTAATGGAACTTCTTTGTTCGCGCTTTTATCAGTGAATAGGTTTGAAGAGTCACTGAAGTAGAGACACATCTTTTAAAATCTCTCTCAATGCAACTAAATTCAAAGACGATAATGTAAACTCAGCGTGGTCTAGAACGTGAACGTCTGAGATTCATCAAAATCTCAGTTTTTCGACGATTATAATACTTTCTCTTTGTGTACTTCGTATTCGAGAAAGTAAGAAAAACAAACAAACAACCAAAAAAACGAATTGAAAATTTGAAAGTAATTTAGTTTTAAACTGTAGTAATCGACATCCTGCGAGGAAAATTACTAAAACTGAAGTTGTTTGAATCCTTAGAGTTACTATAACGCAGAGGAGAACAGAAACACGTCACTCGCCGGTGATTCCGCGTATTGTCACCAATTGCAACTAACAGGCAATAAGAAAACAAAAGCATTTTTAGCCAGTGTTGACTAAAAAAATGCTAAGCTGTCAAAAATAGTGATTTTTCGGAAAATATAAAAGAAACATTTTTTTCCCAGCAAAACGCCAGTTACGAAATAAGTTTTTGCTTCGAGGGAAAAAACATACTTTTGCTTGTGTTTATTTCTTTAATGCCATTTCATTTTGTGAGAGATCTGTGTTGATGCTATTTTATTGGTCATAAATATTACCTTTTAAACTTCATTTGGAGTGGGAGAGAAGAACAACACCACCCCCCCCCCCAAAAAAAAGGGAAGGACATGCTTGTTGATAAATTTTTGTCTTAATATTTTATTTATAAAGAATATTTTTATTTTTAACGAATCTTTTTTATTTATAACGAATTTAATGAAGATCACATAGTTATTTTGATAATGAATTCGTTTTATTACCGCTTCATTCATTTAACAAAAGTAAAACAAAAGATGAAAATAGACTAGAATGATCATAAAAGACTGAGACGAAATCAACGTTGTCCATTTGAGTATATAAAACATTTGATCCTTATCGCAATCAAGTTCACCTCTATATAAATTTTTAAAAAATAATTTGGTAGAACTAAAGCGATTTCTTTCCGTGAAATTGTCAGATTCCGTTGAGAAATCTGGAATTCGCAGTGAAAATCATACAGAAGGAAATTAAATTTTGCTTCGAAGGATTGGCAGTAAAAAATTAAAAAGTCAAACAGAATAGATGTTAAAAAGTTCGAAGTATCGTGTTTTCTGAAAATTCATTTATTCGCTAGTGCGTTTTAATCTTTAATATTCTACAAAGACGCAATCTCTCATGTAGAATACTTTCATAGTCGAAAGTTCATTTATTTTAAATTCAGACTTCTGATGCTTTTAAAAAAAGAAAATCAAAAACAAGTATTTTGAAATTGTGAGAACGTTCAACAAATACTTGATATAAAACTCGGTAATAAATTTAAGATGTAGTTTTTGGAAAGGCAGTAATTGAATTCAGCCAACAAATGAAAAATTTCGAAACTTGATACTGAGAATAAAATTCTTTAAAATTTCAACATCATATAGGCGTTCCCGGCATATTCTAGGAAATGCTTAGCTATTTTAGAATTCAAAATGTAATTACATTCCAGATAATAATAAAGAAAACATTGCTGTTATAGAATCAATATCAACATTTTGGATTAGGTTGAAGACGAATATAATTTTTGTTCAGTTATTTTTTATTCAGAATGCTATATTATTAAAAGTTTCTTTGATAACCAGAAAAAAAAGATAATCTGGCATGTGTGGGTGTTTTTCACATGAATGATTTTTAGTTAAATATATATTTGGAACTCGTTTCTGTTACATATTAGGAGTATGTATTTGTTTTGTGAATAGCTACTTTAATCTGAAATATTTGAATATTATGATACCATTAGATTTTTCATACATATTTGAAAAACTGTTCCTACAATTTTTTTTAGAAATTTTCCTTTTCTTTTCTACAGGAAAATATCTACAATACTCCATTTTGGTTTGATTATTTTTATGACCAAAGATATTCAAACATACAAAGCGAATATAAGTGAGTGGAATGTTTACAAAGAAAATGAAATTTAATATAACAGCTTTACTTTGTAAATGTTTAAAAATGTGGCTTTTATTTTTACTGTAAAGTATTCAAGAATTTAGCAAAACTCCGCTTGATTGCAATTCCATAAAAGAGCTCCGATCTACAGATTCAGAAACTCTTATAAAAAAAAAATTAACAAATAATTGATTCTCGCTGATTGCGTAATATCTAGTCACGAGAAATACCAATTTGCCGGCAAATTTGTGATGTTAGATCACAAGTTGCATGTCATAATCCTGCTAATTTCTAATAGTGACCTCCGCTGATCCGGGGAAAAAATAATAAAGCACTGAACACATTTACAACTACCGCAGCTTATAAAGTTGTTGGATATTTTATAGTTCGTTTAGATACAAGGGGTGCTGCGCCCCCTTTCAATTTCCAATGATCACTTCCTCGGGTCAGCCACTTGATAACTAAACAAACTTTTGTAATACAGAGAAAGAAATGAAATCAATCACTACGATTTTTCGGTGCGGTTTTTAGCTGTATCGTGCTGCCATCTATTGATGTGAAACGGAAATCTTTTATAATTTACAAATTGCAATTTAAAATTTTAAAATGCAATAACATTTTTTAACATTAACAATCACGTCGCGTGGGCCGACTCAAACCAACGGGTTTAGAGTGTTTTGAAGGTAGACGGGAAAAGCAGTAACATTTTGAAATTCCCTGAGCATCTTAATAAATTTGGATAAATTCTTAAAAGAATAATAACAGACATATATGTGCAGAATTTTAATTCATTTCTGCTATGAAGTGATCTGTACAGGAACTCTGCTTAAAGTAAGTATCGTATCTAACCCGAGCGCTAAAATTATAATGCTTAAGCAGTGGCAAAAGTGGGGGTAAAAAATTTATAGCCAACTAAAACTACCCTAAAGTATAGGGAGTTGACAACAAAATTAAAAATTTTGATTACGAAATGCGCTGTTTTTCCCGGGTACTATTGATTTTTTAAAATTCCTATTTTTAGGCAGTAAAAATCAAATAAAAATTTAATTTTTCTGCAAAAAGTGGGTGAAATTGCCCCCCCCCTTAATTAGAAGAAACAAGGAGTAATCAACCGAATGCATATTCCTATAGGATAATTAACCTTTCTCTTCATGAAGGTTACAGATGTTTTAACAGTACAATATTTCCTTTCGCAAAAAGGCTGATAAGTATGCTCTCTCCCTAAGCCATTAGAATTTGTTTTTTCTAATTACCTTGTAGATAGTTCTATTCCCCCTACCTTATTACAACAGTCCGTGGGTGACTTAAAACTATTGTTAATGATAGAGATCAAGAATGGGAAATCCCACGCACTGTCGATAGGGACCGCATATTTTATCTTTAATTGATTGAAAGGCGGGAAAAACAAAATTTTGCCAGAATCCCAGTTCTCAAAAGACATTTCGACATTTCCTCCAGGCTTAATATGAGGGTTGAAATAATACTGGGCTATAGTCACTGAAGTGAAAAATAAATGAGATACACAAGTGAACGAGTTAATCAAATTTATACCCATTTCATTCTCAATTCTTTCGGTTCTTGACTTCAGTTTTCAAGTAGATACTTCCAACGAAGTGGTAGTACATTCAAGGAATACATTTCAGCCAATGATATTCCCGGAGGTTACGAATTGTCTTTTTCTGTATCGGGCTAAGTGACAAGTCGGTCGGAAGAGGGTAAAGAGTTCTCTTTCTATCTGCCGGAGGCCTCAATTAAGGTCGATAACGGGAAGATGAACGTCCTGACATCGAGTGCTGACATTCGTCCGCCTTGCTTCATTTTGTGCCTTATCGGCGGGGATCAATTCCATTAGATTCCCGCCGAAGCCATTTCCTCCCTCTGCAAGATAACGGAATAAAGCCACCGAGGAATTGGGGAGCGATGTAATACCACACGAGTGGCCGCCTCGAACCTGTTGACCGATAACTTAACACTTTATCTACTGCTTACAAATTAGATGCAAGCTTAGGAGAGGTTAGCGACTGCGATGTGGTCGTGTCTTATACATTATTCATTATAAAAGGGGAAGAAATAGAAATATAGTGAGTGGATTTGAGTTTATTCTTGAAATATAATATCGATACCTCGTGGTTTGGCATCTGTCAAGAGTAGTGACAAAGATTCAACGTCTGCGATGTTGCGGTTGTTACAAAAATTGGTGACACGTGTTGTTTCTTCATGCAAAGATAAGATATTTGTATAACCTGTTGTACACCTGCGTTAAATATATTTCTTACTGGTATCTTCAAAGAAAATAAACGACAGTTAGTTTAATTTAGTTAGACTAATTGGAGCCCAACGAAAATACTTAGCTAATAAAATAATTGAGATGCAAAAAATGTCACTTGTACTCCGATTATTGCCTTGCAATCTTTTAAATAGAAAATTGAATTAAAATCAGTATAGTAAATTTTTGGCACCCTTAGATCAACGGTACCCATTGGTTTCAGCACAATTTGCCCATTGGATAAGACAGCCCTGGTCACTCCTCTCCAAGCTTTCATATCATGCCAACACGAGAACGGGTTAGAAATTAGTCTATATTCTGCTACATCTCTTGATTTCCGCAGTCTAATGTGTTTACTTCTTGATTTATAGCGCTAAATTATATTATGCTATTATAGCGCTTCAAATAAGTAACAATTCGCTTCATTCCTATTTCCAAGCCTTGAGTCTAAATAGCGATTTGAAAGATTACGTAGTTAGAGGTTTGATAATCAGTCCCCTATAAGGTGGGTCTTTGGTGGAGTCGGGTCTCGAACTTTCGACTTCTTTGTCCCGAAGCGAGAATCTGCCACCAGGTATTCCTGGCCCTAAATTATAGATGGCTTCTGTGGTAAAACACAGGGCTAGATTTTATGTCCATGGGCATTCTAAGGCAAAGATAGACTGTAAAATCTCTCACAACTAAGTTACTCAGCAATATCAAAAAGGCGAAACTTTCCAAGAGGTACATTTCAACTTGCTGACTAACAACATTAATACCAAAGAAAATATTGCATGTTAGCAATCTCCCCTAATTGTATGTAGTTGAAATTTTCAAAACTAATGATGTATTTTATATATTAACGTACGATTTTGGATGTGGACGACGAATTTCTCGATTGTGAACAGGAAGTTTTCATGTAGGTCTTCTTCCAATCAAGCAATATGAGTGTAAGTACATTTAGAAGCTCTACATACTTATGAATTAGCAGTCTGAAGGAGGAAACCAGGGTCAGCAAATCGAAACGCACACAATATTCACAAAACGTGCATTGCCATAAGAACATTCACTGTTAGATGTGAAAAAAGAAACGAAAATCACTAATAAGATATAAAAAATTTCCTTCACAATTTGGCTCAAAACAATAAATAAGAAAAATAGGATGTTTTATTTTTATTTCCCGGAGGAAACAATTTTTGTGGGTTCGTTCCTTTCTTCAAACTGCTAATTCTAAAATGCACCTAGTTTACATGACGAATCATCTATGACCCGGGCTTCCGATGTCCGATTCTACTAGAAAGTAGACAAGAAACTCATCATATATGATCAAGACACTATATTTACATTCAAAGGAACTATTACAGGACAATACTATGCCACAGCAATTTGTAAGTGAATTTTGATAGTAAATATATTGCAAATTTAATATTTTATATTTCTTGATCAAGAGCAATTTTTGGCACTATTTATTCCAAAGCATCATCATGAACTTGGAATTTGCAATGATGAAGTGGGATATTCAAAATATATTTCAGTAATTAATATCTGGAATCAGAAATGAAAGAATCACAAAAAAAGCCTAATCGGCTGTAACACCAGCAGGAAGAGAATGGGCCTGGTAGGAGAATTTCATTTTCGTAGGAGGAGATTAGGGTTTCGATTCTGCCATGTATTTGGTCTGGTGCAAGGCCGAATCTGATCTTCATAACGCGTTGGACCAGGGATTGATAAACTACAGCGTAGGGGACGTATATGTGGCTCTGAATTAAATTTAAAACAAAAGCATAATAGTTTCATTTATAACAATTTTTAAAGAATATTATTTTTATTTTGGCAATTTATTTGTTGTATAGGTATCACAAAACTTCGAGGCACTAGGTCAGAACCTCCGAATTGCACTTGAACTTTCAAAGGTACCTCAAAAATTCACCGCTTTTCATATGAAGGAGATTTCGTTATCGAAACAGCTCCTGCTGAACCTCACTGCTTGGTCTCTCGCGACTAAACAATCATGCTCAGTTTACGCTTTATAAATTGGGCACATAGAAATTTTCTCAGGAAATGTAAGCTCATTGCTCACACTGCTTAAAACCAATCGGAAGAAGCTTATAATTGACTCTTTCAATAAAGAAAATAAAATATAAATACAAATTATTTGTATTTATATTTGTTCCATATCTCCTCCTAAACAACCAAATTTTAGAACAATTATTACTTATTAACTCAGCAAATATAATATGGTTATTTGATATCCCTACAACAACCGCCACTGGAGGGATGAGAACCATAAAACATTATAAGAGGTTAAAATTATGGAATATTTGGGGATATTCTTCAAGGTTTTAGAACACTATTGCATATCCGAAATTTATAGGGCTTCCTAAAAGTCTCCAGAACATTTGATAGCATTCTAGAATATTTTTAATAACATTATTTTTTGAAACATTCTAGAACATATTAAATAAAATTATATAAATTTTTAAAACTTGTAGCTCATTCTACACATTCCAGAACATTCTCTATAATTCTGAGATATTCCAGAAATTTATAGAAAATTTTGAAACATTTAGGAATATTCTAGAATATTTTCGAACACTGTTACGTTTTGGAAATTTTCAGAACTTTCTGAAAGTTTCTATAATATTTTGAAGCATTCTAGATCGTTCTGTAACATTATAGAATATTTCTTAACTGAAACTTCTAGACCATTCTAGAATTTTCGAGATATTTATAAACATTCTGAGGTATTCCTGCAGAGATATTCGAAAAGTTCTCGAATGTTTTTTAAAGGGGGTAGCTCACTACCTATTTCGACGAACTTTTTTCTCTGACGATCAAAAACTATTTCGTCTTTTGGTCGATGGAATCGGGTTTTTCACCGTGGAAAGTGATGTTTTTCAGGATATCGGGCTACAGTGAGTGCTTTTCAACACAAGGATAAAAATAAATAAGTAAATATTTTAAGGTATAAGCTTTTATTCAAAATGCACTTTAAATGAGAAAAAATGAACGCAAAAGTAGAAAATAATTTTTCTGATTACAATAAAATGCATGGTTCAAATAAAAGCGTAAGCGCCTTAACCTTCTAGTAATATTCCAATTGTTTAAGTAAATATACACAAAATATAAGGTGCTATATAAGGCGCCCACGCTTTTATTCGAACCATGCATTTTATTGTAATGAGAAAAATTATTTTCAACTTTTGCGTTAATTTTTTCTCATTTAAAGTGCATTTTGAATCAAAGCTTATACCTTAATTTTTTTTAATTTATTTTATTTTCTACTTTTTAGTGATGGCTGACACGAGTACACATGGAACTTTAGGCATAGTAAACCAAATTCAATTACTGAATTCCCCAATATAAAATACATATTAATAGCCGCTGGGTAGCCGTTTCAATAAGCGCCATCTATCTATATATATATATATTTCTCTTACGCAGCACGATTGCAATTACATTACCTCGAATTTGAAAAAAGTGCGACACAGATCGAGAGACGAAACAAGACTCACTTCCCCGATCCGACCTTTGATCCTCAAGCCGCTCCGAAATGGGCATGATTCATAGGCCTCGCCCCCTTCTATTGTGTGTCGTCTAGTGGTGTTGTTACAACCCTACGTAACGTGAGGTTACCACCTGACAAACTTTATCGTCCAAATATAGGGCTAAAATTTTAATATCATTTTGTTAGGTTTAAAATAAATATAGTTGGCAAATTTTTTTGCATAATATTGTATTTTTTGTCTCCGGAAACCCACCACTGTGCTAAATTTCAAAGCTCGATTGGAAGTGGGTAAGAAATCGTTCTCAAAATTTGTGGACAAGACACTCAAGTTGAATAAAAAGTTTATAATAAAAACTCGACATCACTTCCCGCGGTGAAAAAGCCGGTTCCATCGACCGAAAGATGAAATCGTTTTTGATGTTCCGAGAAAAAAGTTCGACGAAATACGTAGTGTGATACACCCTTAACAATATAATAGGGTGCGTGAAATGTCAATTTATTTACAAGTTATTAATTAATTATTATAAGTAATTATAATAATTAATTTATTAATTATGTATAATTGATAATGCAATAATTAATTAATTTATAAGTTATTGTCGTCGCTCCAACTGCTTGTGGCGCCTTGGCGGAGTGGCCAAATGTATGGTGCCAAAGTTTTTGATTCTTAGTGTTAGATTAGTTGTGGAATTCATTGGGTAAAGATGCCTGTATGGCTGCTGAGCAAAGTTCTCAATGTTTTAAGACAGAAAGTTAGCTCCTGGGAAGCTCCTTCAATAAACGTTAATTCAATAATATTAGTCCTGTAGTCATTAATGAGTTATTAGTCAAGCACAAATATAATTATGCTATTTTAAGTTCTCTTTGTTTGTAAAAATGCATTTATGACTCTGGATCAATTTAAATGATTATGAGGAACAAGTTTGGCTCTATCGTCTCTAAGTTTCGTACCCCTGATATATACGATCAGGAACTAATTATCCCCAAGAGTCGACTGTGTTATCTGACTATGGTATAATATTATAGGTCATTCTTAAATCAATAAAACTCGCTTATCTTCAAAACAGAGCGTATGTAACAAGGCAAAAGTTGAAACTGCAACGCAGTTATAATAATTATTAATAAGTTACATGAATTGGAAATAAAAATCTGGTTATCAGATACAAATTTTTACGGCTCTGTGCTAATCATTAATTATTTCTGTGCTAATCATTATTTTAATTATTTTTGTGCTAATCATTATTTTAATTAATTCTGTGATAATCATTATTAATTATTTGCAGAATTTCAAGAAATAAAGTGCGAAACAGAAGCAAATTGGAAAACTTGGGATAAACAAAGGTAAATGGAAATATTTCAAGTCCAAACGGTTCCAGCTTGGTCTTACAATTATGTTTACGCATGACTCATTGCCTGACCATTTGTTGGATACAACGCCATTTGGCACTCTACCGAATCAGAGTCACCACGAACCAACCTCACACCACATTCATTAGGAAAGTAAAATAAGATATTCAATATAAAATAATTATTATTTTCTATAGTTTCAAATGGCAAGATAATTATTGTCCAACGACCGTAGCTAATCATCGCTACTATAGCAATTGATGGAATGACAGAAAGGATTGGCACTGACTGAAATTAATACTTGGATGATCAGGAAGTTTGCGTGTGAAAGCGGCATCAAATGACAGGTCGCGAACCCGTTTCGCACCTTGTATGCTTTAAATGTAATGGGAGAAGGCGTCCAACCGTGCTGTGCGTGCGCAGGCCCTGTCATCAGATGAGACCATTATCAGTGTAAAAACAGATATTAAATATCAACCTGGCTTCTCCAGCTTTGCTTTCCCATCGAAATCGTTTTTAATAATAATATTAAGTTTTGAGTTAGTGTTGTCTAAAAAAATAACAAATTCTAATTTTCTGTAAATAAGCAAGCTAATTGTTAATTTTGAAAGAAATTTCTATTATTCATGTTGAAAAAAATCTTTTTTTCTACTTTTGTAGTTTTGTTCAAAAGTTTTTTGTCATTACGGTACAACCCCAGTTAACCGAAGCCGTTTCGGATAACGACTTTTTCGGCTAAGCCATAAACATCTATTACTACTTTGTATTTAATTACAGTATGTAATTTTGAAACGTTCTGAGTGTAAAATAAATTCAACAGTCTCCTTGTAGGCTACGCTTATGTTCTTTACTAAAGTTAACCCTCCATCGGGCGCAATATTCGCGCCGGGGCGGCGAGTTCAGGCACAGATAAACAATATCGTAATTGATATTGTCAATAGCCACTAATTATAATTTTAGCATTCTAAAATTAATAATGGGTCTCCGTGGAGAAGTTTTAAAGAAAACAGCGGGGATATCGCAAAATTGTCTCGCCTTCGTGGTTATTTCCGTGCAGCACAGTACGAGTTTTTTTTTAGATTTGCAATTTCAGAGCACTTCGGATAACCTGTGTTTAGGTTAACTCGAGTTCGGTTAACCAGTTTTTTTTACTGTATAATTAGCGTTTGACACAGCAGAGCTATACCTAGTTGTCTTTTTCTATAAAATCCTACTATCAACCCGATGTCGTGCTCAGGTTGAAAACTGCATTTTCAAAAAGGTTTTCAGCGGGATATCTTGATTATCGTTGAGTACTGTATGTTACTGTATAATTAGCGTTTGACACAGCAGAGCTATATCTAGTTGTCTTTTTCTATAAAATCTTACTATCAACCTGATGTCGTGCTCAGGTTGAAAACTGCATTTTCAAAAAGGTTTTCAGCGGGATATCTTGATTATCGTTATGATCTGCTTCTTGTGAGTCTTGAACAAGACTTCATTTCAGGAGCTAACCTATTTTATATATAAAAAAAATCGTTTATTTATTTAGCAAAGACAGAAGTTTGTTTAATGGGACTCAAAAAATAGCCCGTTTTCTGATTTTGAGTACGTCAAAAATGACATGTTTCGAATGTCAACTTTCCTGAACTTAATGTATTCTTCAAATCTTGTTTACAGTCTGAAGATGCGCATGATACGATATCAGATGACATATTATCTTCTTAGACAAGATATCTTGACTAGTCAAATGCAATGCATAAAAGCTGTCAGTGCGATGCGTCGGAATTCGCGTGGAAGCGGTGGAAAAAGAAAAGCAACTTCTTTGAAATTGAAACAGTGGAATCTGGAACAATTTAATGCAAACAACTTTTAAAATATAAAAACAAGTCTGACGTCATCTTGATATATCGTGCATTTGCATACTCAACATTCTTTCCACCACTGACAGAAGGCATCATTATGACGTTTCATTTATTTGCGTACCAAAATTCTTTTAATCAACAACAGATGGCAGACGTCATCTTGACGTCTCGTTTATTTCATAAGTAAATGGCAAAATTGTAATCGTCATCAAACAATTGTTATTATAAAAGCGATTGTTTAAATGAAGAAGCTTTTAATAAACGCTATATGGCCAAAAGTATCAGGACACTTTCAGATTTTCACATTTTTCATAATTTCTCCGGAAAGGATTAACTGACTGCCCTTAATCTTCGACCATGTGAAGAATGGACTGTAACTCACATTTTACATTGAAAATTCGGTCTTGAGGACAATTAGGGGACCGTCTACAAACTGATGAAGACAAAAACTTTTTTGTTCCACCCCGCTTCACAGAATACTGATAACAAGATGAAACTTTCAGAAATGGTTATGTTTAATGTGCATAATATTTATAGGAATTTTCGTAAACTCAGCACAAATATTTGGGAAGATATCAAGGTTTTTTAAGAAATTCCAAATTTTCCCGCTTGTTTTTTGCTTATAACATGCAGAGTTTTCTGTTATATTATACTAAACTTACAGAAAAATGAAAAGTTTAAAAAAGTATCATTTAGTGTACAACCCTCATCTTTTAGCTTCTCTTCGATAGGAGCTAAAATTCTGCTTGTTGTAATGCCAATATCTTTCTGAATAATAATAATATTGTACTGAATATTTTATATAAGTTGCCCTATATATCCGGCTTTAAAGTTGTGAAAGAAAAATTACTCTATATTTCGCGCATACGCAGTAAAACATTATTTCCTGCAATATTCAATTTTTTTTCTCTAAAGTTTTACAAAATGCTTCTCTAACATATTGTCATTTTTTCACACCCACAGCGTGGACTGGCTCGCCCAGAGGGTTTGGGGAACAGGGGGTTTATTAGAATTCGGAGAGCAGTTCGGACTTCTAGAGCGTTTTGAGAAGGGAAGTGTATTTCCCTTATATTTGAAAAATCGCTCCCATATTTTAAGTTCTCTCTATGCCACTGGTCTTTTAGATATTTTCTTCCTTTTACGTTCTTATTTTTTGAATTGAATATTTGAGAGGAAAGTTGTTATCTTAAATGTTATAAAGATTTAATTATTAGTTTTGATTTGATTGTTGATAAACAATATGGGTAGAGAAGATCCCATTGCAAGGAAACGAAGATTAGCAAGAGAGAGATTTGCACGATGGAGGGCGAGACAAAACCAAGAGACATTAAACAGGATGCGTGCTGCAGACAATGAATACCATCGTAGAAGAAGAGAAGGAGAAACTTAAGAAGAAAGACAAAAACGCCTTGCATTTTTTTCAGAATACCTTGAACGTATTCATCAGTAACAAAGTCAGGATATTGTAAATCAATCTCATTATTTTTGAGAAAGTCAAGTTGAAGCACAGCACTGTTATTGACACAAAACGAAATTTATTGTCAGTTGATTCATCAGTTTTGTTTTTCATGCTTTTTTTTTATTTCTTAAGCATTCTAGCAATCTACATGAGATTTTATTCAACAACTTTCGTTAGTAAATCTGCGACAATCAAATCTGAGATATTATTGGCAAGCTAAAAGCCCGTCTTAGACGGGCACAAATCTTCTAGCTATTAATAATAATCGCGATTTTTATTAGTAATAACCGGCATGGTTAGTAATTAAGTAATGGTTAGTAATAACCGGCATAGTGGTTAGGCATTTTTATTAGCCTAACCATTATTAATAATAACCGCATAAAAAAATTACGGTTATTATTTATAATAACCTATTAATCACATTGACCGTAAATTTTTGTGTCATTTGCTGTTATGTGAATAATTGCGATAATTGTGTGACCTTGTTCTTTAGTTACACCTCTGTTTAAATATTTAATTTTCCTTTTGTAACTATGGTGAGGTTGCTGGTAGTTTATACCAGCAGCCCTAATTCGTGCTCATGTTTCTCTTTCCGGGGGGGGGGGGGGGTCAAAAAACTCTACAACCTTTGGGTTGAGTCGACTCTCCTGGGCTATGGAATGGAATGACCGTAACATATATATAAAATATATATAAAGTAAACCAATTCTGCATGAGTTGCTGAACATGGATTCTCTTGCATTTCCTGTAAAGAATAAACACAGAGCTTACGTAGTTTAAAATTCCTATATATCTATTTGCCTAACCTGCTCAAAACGAGAACGCTCAGACACAAAATTTGAATATTCAGCGTAGAAAAGCTCCTACTTTTTTTTTATGCGAAGTATCGAGAGCTATATCGGCGAAACAAATCTGCCCTCTGTGCACCATGAAATCTCCTTCCATCATTTTAAAAGGGCGATCGCTATGCATGAGATTTTCGGGGATACCCCTAAACGGGCTATGCTTGGTTGAGAAAAGTGATTGGAGAGTGAGACTCAAGTGCTCTTTTCCAACTACGTGGAAACGTCGTGGTTCAGGAAAAATTTTATAAATTCCCAGAGAAGAAATGTTATTCAAATCTTTGTGTAGGTTATAGATAAGAAGAGTGCATTGAACTCTTTTCAATTTACATTTAAAAAACGTCTGTATAGAAAAATGTTTCAATAAATTTCATTATAAACTTTCTAAGGGGTCATTATTAACTATAAAGCCAAATTATCAAATAGGCAACTGCCTAGAAGACCCTCAACTTTGGGGCCTCGAAATTTTTTTTTCTTTTGGGGGCATTTTCAGGGTTATTTAATTTTTTGCTTTCAACAAGGTGCTTTGCTTTATGATTTATGGATGCCGTGTTCTCGAACTTTCTCAAATTAAAATCTATTATTATTTAAACTTCAGAACAAAATCTTAGGATTTTTTCAGTTAATTTTAAAATTCGTTTTAGACCAGTTTTTTTCGTTTTAAACTTCTTTTGCAGATCGGAGCTTAAATTTCGAATTCGTTTTTAAATTCGCATGCAGATTAGTGTGGCTCACTTTGTTTGCATTTGTCTGACTGACTCACTAATCAACAGCCCGGTAAACTTTGTATTCGGGTATTTAAATCATGTCAACAATTTTTGTAATTTTTTACCATTTTGTTTCGAATTACTTTTAAATTTTTATACATCTGAAACTGAAACCAGATCCCCTGAAGGTTACCCACATTTCAATATTTTCCAGTTTCAGTTTGTAATAATAATTATTATTAAAATTCTGGTTATAAAGGGATTAAATTACTAAAATCAATAAAAGATATCTGGTTTCGGAAGTTGGGGACGGGAAAGAGCGGCCCCGAAACTTGCATTGCCTAAGGACCCCTACAGGGCTTAATCCGGCCCTGGGTAACTAAAATAAAAAAAATAATCTTTAATAATATTATGTATATTTCTGTACCTGAGAAGTAACTATCTTAAGTCCAATTTTGGTGATTTTGGTGTTTTTGTCGTATTTGCATTATCCCGACCACATCGTCGTCTGGGCAGGATGTTGTAGCAGGTTGTTGTATCCCGACCACATCGTCGGCTGGGCAGGATGTTGTAGCATTTATTGTAGCAGGTTGTTGTAGCAGGTTGTTGTAGCAGGTTGTTGTATCCCGACCACATCGTCGGCTGGGTAGGATGTCGTAGCAGTAGGTCCAAAAGAACGAAAGATAACCGTCCTCCGTTATGAAGGCTACTTAAAAGCGTAAAATCGAAAGAAATAAATTGAAAAGATTAGATGTGCTTCATATAGCTGACAGCGTCTGCTATGTAGTTTCACTTAAACTAAATACTGATATGAATGAGGCTTTTTTTTTCCTTTTGGGGGTTCCTGGAGTGAAATGAACCCCTTCAGACCTGGTGTCCGGTATACCGGACATCAACTTTGAACTGCCCCTATTAATTCAATAATTGACGAAACTACACGCTGTTTTTTACTTATTCGTATACGAAGTATACAAAGAGAAAGTACTGTAATCGTCGAAAAATGCGAACTCGAGAATTTGACGAATCTCCACGTTTTAGACTTCCCTGAGTCCGAAAAACAATTTTAGAATTATGTCTGTATGTGAGTCTGTGAACACGATAACTCGAATACTTTTAGAGATACAGGGATGAAATTTGGTATGTAATCTTTACACATAATTTGTAGGTTTCTTTCAAATTTTGGACAAAATCCGTCTACGGGTAGTCTGTCTGTCCGCGTTCATGTTAACACTATAACTCAAAATATTGAATAGCTAGATGGATAAAATTCGATACACAGTTTTATCATCATGAATGTAGGTCCGTATAAAATTTTGGACCCAATCCGTCGAAGGGTTGATTGTCTGTCGATCTATATAATCGCATATTTTTAATCGCAATAACTTCTTAACAAAGTTACTTAGATAAATGAAATTTGGTATGTGTCCTTATTACCTTAATTGTGTATTTGTGTCAATCGGTTAAAAAAAGGCGTTTAAATTGCATAATTAATTTTTGTAATCCGATTCTCCATGCGCATGCGTACTGGTAGCAATGTCTGTGCACGCGGAAGCTATTAAGCGAGTTACATCACTTTGTCCTTGAGCCGGCAAGAGTGGAACCTAGCAGTGTGTGATAGATACGTTTTAATCGGTACGCATCTCTTTGAATTTGATTCTTTACCTAAATATTTTACAATAACTATAATCTACAATGAAAAACCTTCTGATAGTCATTGGATTTTGGCTTACAGTAGGTTCGGATTTTTTTATCCACGCGGGGGGAGGGGAAACAGCACCTTTTGGGGGAAGTATGCTAGAAAGTTTAGGGGAGACCACTCCCGCTGGTTTTATTTGATTCTAGATTTTCTTATGAATATAATCGTTGCAAGAATTTTTTCGTTTCGGCCATAGAATCATTTCATATTTTTTCTCGAGTTTTTCTGGATAAACTCGAGAAAATCAACGTTCTTCCCAAACTAGAGCTCGGTGACGAATTTTGTTTTTCAAGTAATTTCTTGGTTTTAATCTTTTTTTACCATTTAAAAGGCTTCTGCAATATTTTATTATCCTTTGACAACCATTTTAAAGTGAAATTTGTGTGATTTTTTTTTGTCTTTATTCAGTTGAAATACCTGGTATTGTCCGGATGCCGGACATGGGGTGACTCTTTATATTTCTTTATCTACAGGCTTGAAATTTCATTTATGGTTTAACCTTTGCAATAATACACAGTGCGCCAAAGAAATAAATTCCAACTCCATTATTTCTTAATTCCGACTGAAAGGGTTAACTTTCAAAGAATTACCTAACTCAATTTCATTTTCTTATTTCTGTTAATATTTTTATTTTTTATCTTAGAAATTATTTCTTGGATACTTATTAATCTACGTTAAAAAAAACTTTTTAAAGAATGTATTCTTTCCATTCATCGCTTAAATTTGGCGTTATACATTTCTGTCAATGAATTATAGTATTTTTTAGATATTACGATGTAAAGTTGCACAATTGCGTAGGGCTTCTTAAACTGTAAACCCCAAGTGGATTACATAATATAACATAGAGATCTCAAAAACTTTTTAAAGACCAGATTCTTTAATAATAGCTAAGAAAACCATAAATACTCAAAAACTTCATTGAAATTTGTTAAATAACTATTTTAAAGTGAATTTCATTTTATTCAATTGATATTAAAGGTTTGTTGCCCTATTTATTATCCAATTTTGGTGTTATAATTAAATTTTTGGATAAAGATGGGATCACGATATTTTTTTCGGCGCCAAAAGAGGTCGAAAGTAGTTAAAGTTTAATAAGCCTCACACTAACATGTTTACTTTTTCGAAAAAGCAGAATACACTGATTTAAAAAAAGCAGAAATCATTTTATTTGCTTGTTTAGCTACCTTTAAGGTAATTAAAAATCTGTGATGCATCTAAAATTACAACAGGCCATTAATGCAAATTGTTTTTCAGATTAATTCTTCGAAAAAGAGTTTAAATGAATGATTGTTTTGAAACGGAAGGGAATACTTTTTTTATATTTATTATAGTTAAAAAAAAAGGGAGTTGAAGTGATTTACATTAATTTGCCATCTTCTGCTTTTGTCTGCGTTCCAATTTCTTGGTAAACAAGTTTTTTGTGAGACTGAAAAATACCATATCCGCTTATTTCATTTTCTTTCATTAATAACTACGTTAATTAAATTTCAAAAAATATTGATTGAAAATTCTCAGAATTCATTGCAATTATTTTCATGTTTATCATATTTTCAATTGAAAAGATTTCATTTGTTTTGGTAAGTAAACAATTTTTTTAAATACCATATTAAAAGCAGAATCTCGTAATTTGACTCGATTTTCGCAATGATAATTGTAAATATTTTTTTTAAACTTCTTCGGAAGGAGGTTATTTCTTTCTTTCTTTTATTTTTCTAACAAATTTGTACACATTCGATCTAGAATATTCACTGCATTTTATCTCAAAGAGTACAAATTTGACTATTATTGATTTTTCGTATATTAAGTATGGCTGAAAAAGTAACTTAGTCGTCAAAAAATTCGACCTTGACATTTTGACCTAATTGAGGTCGAAAAAGCATTTTTGGAATTGTGTCTGGCTATGAATACGATAGATAAAAAACACAGTAAGTTTTAAAAAAATTAAATTTAACATGCAATCTTTACACAAAAACTGTATATTCCTATCAAATTTTCGACGTAATCGTCTACGGAAAATCTGTCTGTTCATCAGTGTGTGTGGACATGATGACTTAACAACATAAAGACCTTTATGGATGAAATTTTGCTTATGGTTTTATTTCTGGTAAAATTGTAGATCTTTCTCCATTTGGATCCGATCTTGCTATATGTTAAATGTCTTTCTATTTATTTATTCATGCCAGTGTAAATGATATAAATCAAAAACGCAACCAGCTAGATGGGCGAATTTTTGTGTATCTTTATACCAAAATAGTGCCAAATTGTGAACTATATCCACAAATGGACAGATCGTTTGTTTGTTTGTCTGTGTTTATTTATGCGAATACTTTTCCTTGTTCACACCAAACATGTAGATGTATATAAAATTTTAGACCCAATAAATCTTGGGGAATAGTAGTGGCGTAGCGAGGGAAAGTGGCGCCCGCCCAGGTAATAATATAAATTTTTCGCCTCCCTTCCAGTCATCATTAGTGGCTTATCTTGTGTAAACAGTCCCCGGGGCTGGTATTTTTTCTCCGCCTCATCTTATTTGACTTATAAAAGTTATGTTTTGTCAACGTGGCCAGTGGCGTATCGAGGGTATGTGGGCCCCCGGACATTGTATTATTTTTACTCTCCCTCATCATATTTTACTTTGAAAAATGGTATATACGCAGTAATGTTTTGACTCCATGACGCCCCCTAAAACTGACGCCCGAGTCATCTATACGCAGTGGCAGTGACTCGGAGGACGAAGGAGAGCGGTCGCCCTCCCCCTTTTTGCTGAAATTTTAGCTGCCTAAAACTAGAAATTATATTTAAAAAAGTGTCTGGAAAAGCTAGCTTATTTTGTAACTAATTTTTAAAATTTTGCCTACTCCCTATACTCCAGGGTACTTTCAGGTATCCATAAATTTTTTGCCTCCCCCACTTTTGCCCCCAATTGTCGCCACTGTCTACACTCCCCATGCTCTATCTGTAGGTAGGTCAGTGAGGCTAGGTCTAAAATGCACACTTTGTTTTCTTTACTTTACGACGAAGCTATGCACATTCTATAAGAATATTAGAAAGTCGAGGGGAGAACACTCTCTCAGGTTCCTCTACATCGCTCTTATTATAAATATTTCTATTCTAACAACCCTCTATACCAAAAGAGAGATTTTAACGTTTGAGGGACAATTCCCGCGCCATCAACCATCGTCTTTTGAGGATATCCCCAGAGGAGCCCAGATGGCCATCCAATTGAACGAAGGCTTAAGACTAATACGAGCGAGTCATCGCAAACCATTGTAAAATGACTAAAGAACAAATGGCGTTTTTGAACTTCCAGCCTCCTCGAATTAACAGAGCCGTGGAATTGTTTTAGCTCGTATTAAATCCACGATTGTGAACCGAAAAACGCAAGCAACTGGGACGGCGAATTTTGTGTACGATCTTTACACCAAAATTGTAGATTTGTGCCAAATTGTGGTACTATATCCGCTAACGGGTAAACCGTCCCTTTGCTTGTCTGTCCTTGTTTATGTGAATACTTGTCCTTGTTCACACCAAACCTGTAGATATATACGAAATTTTATATACAATAAGTCACGGGGAGTGGGTCCAAAATTCATACACGATTCTCTTTGATATACGATGAAGTTAAACACAAAACGTGACACATTCTATAAATATAGAGAAAATCGAGGAGAGAACTCTTTGATTTCCTCTACATCACTCTTATTAAAACAACCCGTTGAACAAAGAGCATTTTTCGCACCGTTTTAACGTTTAAGGACAATTAATACGACATCATCCACCGCCCTTTCAGGATATCCCCAGAGGAGCCCAAATAGCCATCCAATTTAACGAAGGCTTAAGACCAATACGAGCGGGTGATCGCAAACCATTGTAAAATGACTAAAGACAATTGGCTTTTCTGAACTTCCAGCCTCCTCGAATTAACAGCGCCCTGGAATTGTTGGAGTCCGCATTAAATCCATGGTTGTGAACTGACTTAAACTTCGTCGATTCGGTAGGGATTATAGGGTGGAGGTCGTTTTGATAAATGCTCGACACACACTTTACTGAATAAGGCAAAATGTTTAATGAAAGTGCACAGTAAGAGGATTTGGAGTTAACACTTGGAATTTCAAATCTATGCATATGTGAAGTGGCTTAGCTTTAATCCGGAGCGGAGACAAGAATTTTATAAAATAGCTTTGGATTGTGAAGATCTTGAATTTGTTCGAGTGGGATAGTTTTATGTGTGAATCGAGTTTTGTCAATATTTAAAGATTACATGCTTATATAGAAGATTTGGACTTGTTATGAGCATCTTTATGAAGAATAATATGATTTTCGATGTGATGTTCGTGCAGCTAGTCTTCATTTTTACACGTCGTCAGCTTTTGGTGAGAAACATCGCTTTTTTTATTACTTCCCGGCATTTTAACACGGTTGTGACGGTATATTGCAGAAAGCATACGATCTTAATTTCCATATATTTTTTAATCATATAATAAAATAAAACTTAAACGTACACATAATACTATAAATAACTCAAAAGTACAGTATCAATACCTGAAATGATATTTTTTACACGATTTTTTGTTGTGGGACGATTGAAAACTATTTCCTTGGGGTCAGAATTATACATCTGCAATAAATTCTGGACCAAATCAGTAAAAAGGAAGAGATGTTTCTTTTAAACATATTTTTATAACTATACTAGAAAAATACACAAAAGGGACCATATTTGAAAAGATTTTAGCAATATAGGTGCATCCATTCACGCTGAATGAAAATAATATGACAAGTATTAACTTTTTTCGTAACAGGCAGGCAGACATAATTCCAAAAATGTGTTTTTCGGAATCAGGTAGTCAAAAATGTGGAGATTCATGAAAACTCCGAGGTCTAATTTTTTTGAAGATTACAATACTTTCTCTTTGTATACTTCGTGTACGAGAAAGTAAATAAAAGCAACAAGGCTGAATATTCATTTAGAATATTTAAACCTTGTTGCTTTTTTGTATTATTTTAGAGAATTTTCAGAAATTTCCGTTTATTCTCCTCTTTTGTTGGAGAACATTTTTCAATGATATATTCGAATATATATTCTAACAATATATATTCGAGCAAAAAACTGCGGTATCTTGTGTCCGAGGCACACAACAAATCGTTGACGTTCAAGCAAAAGTCACTAAGTCCACAATAAACATTTTGACGGACTTACTATTAGCATTTCCAATTAATTATTTCGTGATTTAAACATGTTATCTAAACATCAGTAAACCAACCGTTGGAGCTAGAAATCTGTAAAATAATTTCTACCATTTGCCATAATGACTCAAAAGTTTCAAGTTTTGAGATGTAGTCAATTTAGTTTTGGGCTTTTGCTTAGTGACTTTTGTTTGAACGACGACGATATTTTGTCTTCGAGGATTCGAGGGAATTTTAGATACATACGTTATTTCAAACAATATTCGCATCTATCTACATACAATTACTGCACGTATCCATTCTGCTCCGTATAATCGATAAACCAAGGCTTTGAAAAGAAAATTACCCATCTTCTGTTATCTCTTTCGTTCTAAAACACCTAAATGTTGTTGCTCAAAGGAAAGAGGTCCTACATTCATTCTTTTTCTTCATCATATTAAGATGATTTCTTCATTATGCCAAGACGCAAAATACATCAGAGTATGTAAATATACAAGAAAGTCGAGAGAAGAACACAACCCGTTTTTATCTATTTATTTACTTATTTTACAATTCAGTTTAAATGTTGCTATTTGAATGCTATTGAATTCTTGTCTTATTAGTCCTCAGTCATATTCCTTTGTGAAGTATCTCAGGTCTTACACGAAATTCGCTTCAATTTTAAAATTCCAAGCTTTTATAATTATTATTTTTATCAATTAATAATTTCAATATTATCAGGGTTGAGATAGGTAGCTTATTTAAATATAGACTATTAGATGTATTATATCGTCCCTATTATTTCAAAATGTCTCATGTAAAAAACCACACGAAAAAACAAGCGGAGTTTTGAATGTAACAACCGGATCCACTAGCGGCATACGGCATTTGTGACAACACACAACAATCACATACGACAAATTGTGAACAGATGTAGATAACCTATGCAAGTGCTTTGCGTCAGTAAAATGTTTTGTCGAATTTGACATACGACATTTTGATTTAACAGCGACTATATGCAGAATTTTCTATTATTAAGGATTAAATATGTTTCTGTGTTTTTATAAAATATTAAATTATGTATTTGAGGCTTAAATCAAAGGGCAGAACAATAATTTAAACAAATGTACGGAAAAATCCAGGTAACGTTTCTGCATTCCATTAACCACCAACACTTTTGCTATTCTTTCCAAATAATTCTCCTTTAATTTGAAGAACGAGTGTTGGACATGTGCCTTTTCACCATAAGTGGTTAATAATTTTTTTTATAAAAGAATTAAATATTTTACTCTGTTTTTATAAAATATTAAAAATAATGTAGGTGGGGCTTAAATCAAAGGGCAGCACAGGTTAAACATTTAATGAACAGTACGAATAAATCGAGATGATATTTTTGAATTATATTAACCACCGACACTTGTTGCTGATCTTTCCTAACCATCCTTTTCTAATTTGACGAACGAGTGTTAAAAAACGTGATTTTAATAATTTTTTTATAAAAAAATTAAATATTTTTCTATATTTCTATAAAATATTAAAAATGTTATTTTCGAACCTTAAATCAATAATGAAATGTATGAACAAATCCAAGTGATGTTTTTGAATTGTATTAACCACCGACACTTGTTGCTGTTCTTTCCTAATCCTCCTCCTCTTACTTGACTAACGCGTGTTGAGAACGTGCTTTTTCGCCACATCTGGTAACCCGATCTCGGGGACCATCCAACGAAGACTTTCAGATCGATATTTTCTAGATTTTCCCCCACCCCACGTACCTTGGGGTGCTATGACGTCACACGAGTTCGTGTTCATTTCCCACTTACAACAGAGGTGAGAGGGGCTTCCTCTGACTCAGATACGTTGATGGATGTGCCGGATGAACTTTGGAGACGACCCCCCGGTGAGTGGGTGCATGTTCTTGGAAGGGGAAGGGAAGACAATTGCAGGAAGATACTGGAGATAAAAGGTTTCTTTTGTTAATGAGAACAGTTGCGGATAAATTTATTGAATACTGAGCAATTGTCTAAATGAGATAAAAAATGTCGACGGAATAAAAGATATTAACTTTAAATATGGCAATTTGAGGGTAGATCAGGGTTTCTTAGGTTTATTTTTAAGCTACTGATATGAAGTTTTATTAATACTTTTATCACATCATTTTCAAGTGAAAAAAGAAAATTTATCAAATTCTTTATGATTTTTTTCAATTTGTTAGCCAGAAATGTATAATGTGTATTTAAATATACAAGCATTTTTTTCTGATTTTAAGGCATATTTTGGTTTCATACTTTCTATATTTTTTTTTATTCTTTATATCATCGAAATCATCATGTTTACAAATGCTTGAATTTTCTTCAATATTAAATATATATATATATATAATTTTTTAAAAAACATTGTAAGTAGCAGAAATTGGAGACGAAGAACTCTCTCTATATATATTAAAAGAACTACTTAAGATTAATTTACTTATGGAAAATTTTATCACTACAAATATTTACATCGCATGTGAAAAAATTTCTGTTTAAAAAAATTGATCCAGATAACATGTTTTTTAAACACAATCGATCAGTATATTTTCAGTGGCTATCGAATACAAATGAATGAATATGTCTCCACAAATTTAACAAAACCAGTTTATTAAGCACACTTTTATTAGTGTATTAAAAAGCAGAATTTTTCATTTTAATTAATTTCGACTTTTTGTACTGAAATTTTTAATTATTTAAGGCGGCTAGTACACATTAATATGCATGCTCATTATTACTCATTCTATCTAAGTTTCGATTTTTATTATATTAAATAAACATTTGTTAAGGAAACTTGTACTACCACGTTCAAAATGTGCCGGAACTTATTTTATTCCTGAAGAATGAATACAGATAAAAACAGTTTATTTAGTGTTTCCTTCGAAGTAATTACCCTGTGAAACTATGCATATCCTCCACCAATCATACAAAGATGTAAATCTAAATTACAAGTCTCATATTGCAACCTCCTACACTCAATTGGTCAAATGATACACTTTGCTCGGTTCTGCGGGAAATGCTATAATGCATTTACATTTGGAAAACATTTTAAAAGTTCCGGAATTTTCTGGACGAAGTAGTGGGTCTTGGGAGAATGCACTTAAAAAAATATGGCCCACTGACTTGCGTTTGCTACACACTTTGGGTTATAACTTTTCACTCTTGATTCTATTAAAATTTTATTAAACAACATTTAACCCGTATAGATCTTTGCGTTTTTCAGTTATCGTGTTCACATGCACATGGACAGCAAATTTGATAGAAATGTACAAATTTGATGTAAAGGCCACAAATCGAATTTTATCTGCCTAGCTCACTGCACATCTGAGTTATTTTGTTCACAGACAGAAAGCCACACACAATTCAAAAATGTGTTTTTGGGACTCGGAGACGTCTAAAACGTAGAGATTGATCGAAATTTCGAGGTCGAATTTTTTTTACAGGGTGGAAAGGTCACAAAGAAAGGGTAAGTGCCCGCCCCCCTTCCGACTTCCACGTATCATACACATTGTGGCACATCATAGTATAATGAAAAACTTCCCAACTTCTTTCTAAACTTAGTTTAGAATACTTTCGCTCTTTTTTGTGTGAATGTGAATATTTCATTCCTTGAGGAATGTCTTTTGCAATTTTGCTCGTTTCTCAACGCAAGCCACTCATTTTTTAGTGTTTCAATGTACTTCCATTCATTTAGGATTTCATTAGTACTTCCTGCAAATTATATTATTTCCCGCACTTTTATACAAAACGTTTTTGACGAGTTGATACAAACGTATATGAAGAGCTGCTACAAAAGTAATACAAGTTGATACAAACGTATATGAAGAGCTGCTACAAAAGTAATACGAGT
>BGPR01002017.1:191865-202230 GCA_013235015.1 Araneus ventricosus
AACGTATATGAAGAGCTGCTACAAAAGTAATACGAGTTGATACAAACTTGTATGAAGAGCTGCTACAAAAGTAATACGAGTTGATACAAACGTGTATGAAGAGCTGCTACAAAAGTAATACGCGTTGATACAAACGTATACGACGAGTAGATACAAAAATATAACGAAAGCATCAATTAAGTGTACCCGGTGCAACTCTCTCGTTCTCTGTATATCTCTATATATTTCTTAGACGCTCTTTTTTAGAATGTGTATATTTCATTCCTTTAGGAATGCCTTCTGCGATTCTCGCTTCTGAACAGTCGAGCCACCACTCATTTCTTAATGTCTCAATTAGTATATCCTCTAAATTGTTTTATTTCCCAAACTATCACACAAACCAATTTCGACGAGCTGACACGAATATGGAACCAACGAAAGCACCAATTAAGTGTTTATACCTCCGGATGCAACCAAAAATGGCCCTTCCTTTCTGAAACATCTGTCATTCCCCTTCATTCGGATGCCCGATTCCACCTGCCCCCTAGACGCCTGGCGCTTCACGGATCTTTTGCCTCTGTTTACGACCACTTCCCTGCAATCACGCGACGTTAAACTTCAGCCGGTCACGCTCATTATACCTCCGTAGACAACCCTCCCAGGGAGTGCTTCCCTCGCTCGTCCCGATAACATCCTGGAAACTTCCTATCGAGGAGCTACACAGGCACGAGAGAATTCACCAAACTGTCTAATCATGCATCCGCTGGCTGGTGCAGAATTGAATGTTATATATTGACATGTTGGTATGGGTAATATATATTGATATGCTCAACAATGAATAAATGGATTATAAATATTGTTTAAATTGGTGTGGAAGGTATGATAATCCATTACCTCGTTCGCCCTTCGACTTTCTTCTACACTTCCACAATAAGGACGATTTTTGTTTAGATTCGTAGTATAGGGAAAGAAATCGATTACGTTTAGCTTAGTTTAGTTATATTAACGTCCCATTTTGAAGCAATAAGAGGGCTATTTTGGGACGGACCTTGTAATTTTGAACCGCGGTCAAATAACGAGGACGACACCTGAGTTGGCACCCCCTTTCCAAACTTCCGCACCACATCAACTGGAGGACGTTTGACCACTACGTATGATTTAACGTGCAGCACGCCCCATACACGACGGTTCTTCAGTGTAATCGGGTTTCGAACCTGGAATCCTAAGGGCCCCGAGACAGCGGCCCCGTCGAATGCAAATTTGGGACTACTTTCCACAGACTAGACACAACATTTGACACAAATTGCTGTTTTCGTGTTAAGTAGAGTAAAACCTCAATTATCGTGCTTCTAATCAACCGAGGTCTTTGTTAACAAAGTCGGTATCAGAAAATCAAACTGCGTTTTTTTTTTCATTTTTTAATAAAAACAACAAGTTTTTTTCAGAAAAATGCGCCAAAATTGGCTTTGAAGCAAATTTCCACGATGCTAAGGCTTTAAATACCCACACCAACCTAGCCCACTCGGATTGGGTAAACCCCTCAATTCAAAGGCTTGCAAAAGTGACATTTCATAATGCAGATGAGACTCGTTATACGCGTTAGAAAATAAAAAAACACACATTTCCATTCTTATATAAGCACTTCAATACTGATGTGAGTAAATTCCATGCATTTTCACGAAAAAAATGGCGCTGATATGTGTCGGAAAGTTTAGTGTTGTTGAGGAGAGGATATTCGTTTGAGAGATCCCTAAAAGAATCATTGAGGAAAATGCCAAGGAAACAGCAAAAATCGGCGACATTCGTGAAGACTACGTCGATAATGCATGGTAGTCTTTGCGGACTTATTTTTATAATTTCAAATAAACATCTTCGTTAAACCCTTGTCGAAAGAGAAGAAGACATTCTTTAAAATTTTGTCCCTATTAGCGAGTTTCGGCTCCAATCAGTTCGCATAAGAGGTTCTACTGTAAACTAATTTTAAACTAGGAACCCTATCTATTGAGTTAAAAAAGCATACATTTAGATAACCTGCAAGTGTAAACCCTTCTGAAAGCTTAAAGACATTGAGCCAAAATTTTATATTGTTTCAAAAGAGAAATTTTTTAAATTTTTAAATATTTAAAGACAAAATTTTAAAAAAAAGAGTTTCAATCGCTTAGAACGCTTTCTCTCGAAAAAATCGCATAATAAATCAGATATATTGTCTTCGAATATTCCTGAAAACCAAAGAGGGAAAAAAGAACTTTCTAAAATGTGGAAAATACAGAATTTTTTTGTGTTAAATATTGCTTTAAGCCCGTAAGCGTTAAGGCGACGGAGAGCACGGCTACAAGCGACAAAAGCTCCATGTTTTATCATTTTTATCAACCTCAAGCAGCTGCGAAAGACATGGCGTTCCTTCTCCACCCCGCCCTTTTTTCATTTTTCTGCTGCCAACAAAAATGTTACTTTCTGTAACTTTGCACTTTAAAGTAAGTTTAGCTATGTCGTGTTTAAAAATCTTTGCTCCTTTCTTAAAAATAGGCGTGAATTTTTCATAGCAATGTGTGGCAATCATTATTCTGTCAACTCCTGTGAAGGGACGAGAGACGTTTAGCAATGAAACTGAAATGGAATAAATGAAGATTAAAAGAAAATATATTTAAATCTTGAAAAAATAGGAAATAAATATGCGTATGAAAAGCAATGTGATGAAAATGTAAACAGGTGTATAATACTTTAAAACCAACGTTGTAAAATAGTTTTATGTAAAGCAACTTTATACTTCGAAAAACGATTTTTTTTTTTATATTGAAATACTAAATTTTGAAATGATGGGAAAAAACTAGAAATATATGAGCAATGATAAAAATGTGAACAGATATGCATAACTGGAAAGTCAATATACTTTTATGCAAAGCAGCAATGTAATTCAAAACACCATATGGCTTTTCCATTTTGAAAGGCCTTGATGCGGAAATTCGAATAGTAACTGAAATGAATGAACATGCGAAAGAGTGCCATTCATGTGTATGAAACAATGAAATCAATACGTGCCCAAATTATACAACTGCATTGCTCTGCTTTATTTTAATTTTGGAGCTCATCGTTTCTTTTGCAGGAGGAAAAAGGACGTGACAGCACAGTACAGAAATCATTTAAATGTCAAGTGATATGTACAGTTACGTTTGTTACCTGAACTGATTCTATTGAACACTGGCGTTCTCTGCAGAAGCGATAAACCACACCGTTTTAGTTAATAAACTATACACACTTAGGTATAGTTTACAGTAGGGAACCCGAAATTGGTAGAATAGTGGTTCGCTCAGAGTACAGATCGACGCTTTTACGCAACATTTTTTTGTTGAAGTATTTTTACTTTGTCTTGCATCTTTAGTTCCTGCAACATGGTTTCATTGATTCACGTTTCGATACCTTTGTTAAAAGTAAAAGCATTTATTTGAGAAATGTTACTAAACTCATTGACATGCAACATGTAGAAACCATAAATGAAAGAGAACAGCTGTACAGAACTTTATACACTTTATGATTGCTTTAACCGATGTTATAATGACAAAACTTTATACCTATATTATGATGGCTATGAGGAGATTAATAAAGTACATTTGCTGATGAAAATTAACATATAACATTTTTATTTTTCTCTTTACACAGACGAGTGAAAACGGAAAAGTTATTTTGCCTATTTTCGATCATTCATTTCTTTAATGATAGAAGTCATAACAGTGCAGAATTATACATTAGTTACTGACGGACGAAATCTGAAAATACCCGCTTAAAATGGAGATTCTGCCAGAGATACTGGAGAGTATTTCCCTTTTTCAATTTTTTTAAAAAATGGTTTTACAACTTTGCCATGAAAACAGCTTTACAATCTTTCTTGACCATCAGAGCGTAAAATACACATTGAAATCATTTATTACCGACTATTTTATTGCTTACATTCAGGGGTCGCGCCAGAGGGGGGACCGGGGCGGCAGGGCCCCCCTGTCGGGGATGCTGTGCCCCCCCGTCGGGGACAAATTTTCTATCCTGTAGGGGAAAATTTTTGTATGGGGTATTCAACTGTAGTTGATAAATAATAATCTGGCGAAAATTTGAGATCAATTTCATTACACTCGTCCCCCCTGTCGGGGACAAACTCTAGCGCCATTCCTGCTTACATTGTCAAAGTCGCGGAATATAACGAGCGTAAGTAGCCACGAATTCACTCTCAACAATGCAATTTTTCTCTTCGTCGCATGATATACGACGCCGACGGTACGGGCACAAAAAAGCCGTACGTTTGACGTGCAACGCCGACTAAGAAGGAGTTAAGTCAGTTTTAAAGCAAGGGTGCTTTGGGATGTCCCTTGCTATTTTCAACCACAGTCAGACGACCATCAGCCAGAACCTTCCTTCCCATGCTTCCACACCACAACATTGGGGGTCATTTGAAATCGGTGGATTTGACGTGTCCATGGCCCACATAAACATCGTATGTTCGTATGAAGAATCGGGTTTCGAATTCGCGACCCACCCATCCTAAAGCCGAGATTTTGCCAACAAGCCATCGCAATCAAGGTACAAAATGAAGCAAGGCTATTTACCGATTTATTAAAGGAGAGATAGATTATTCCTTTAAGGAGGGAGTGAAATCCTGTCGATTTAAGTGGTACAATATCTGTACCGACTATGACCATAAACGAAGTTATCCCTGTCCTGCCGAGGCATCCTGGGACCATTGAATGACAACCGCTGCAACACCTCGAGTACTGAGACCAGAGTCCTAATAGCTATCACCGGCCACAGCCCGACCCCTCCCGTAGAGGGGGACAACTTGATTCCCACCATTACTGTACCCCCAGGAGAAACGAGACCCCGTTTACTTATCCTGCGCTTCTTATCCACGTACTCGTGGTGCCCCCCCCCCCCAGGGGAGTGTACCGACTAGAAGGAAAATGTTTATTCAGCACTCTTTGCCTGAGAACCACCTTAGGATTAGACCAGATCTCGCTTTAATTTTAAAAGTTCAACTTGCGCAATGCTTTGCAGTTCTTTCACATAGGTTTTACAACACAATAAAATTTAACCCAAGGGAAAGCAAGCTGATTCTTACAGACAATTGTTGAAGCAAATTTAAAATAAAAGAAATAATGTCTTACAGTCTTGAAAAGTTTATTCTGAAACTACCTTGCAATGGTAATGAGGCATTACAATTTCTTCCCTGTCAGCAAATTAGATCAATCCTCTCTGGCGTCGAAAGATCTCACAATGTGTAAATTCAAAAAAACGGTATCGGAAATGAAACTAAATTCATAAATTGACATTTTGCGAAATGCATGCAAATTATGAAAGTCTGATGCATTATGGTTTTCATTTCTGATTTCGTTAGATGATGTAAGGAGAATTTAATTCTTTCAGAAAATCTGTCTAGACGGCATTCTTTCGAAGCAGCTGTGGAATGAAAGACTATCTAAAAAACCTCAACTTTTGAAGTTCGTATTGACAGAAAAATAAATGAAATTCAATCGTCTTTAAAAATTCATTTATTCTACTAAAAAGCTTTAAAGATTCGATGTACAAATGCATATGCTTGCAATTTTTCGGGAATAATTTTGAACAATAGACCCGCTATAGCTTACTTTTAATGCCATTCTATCGATCGATTGAGTTTTAACCACAATTTAAAAATCTCACAACGATGTCTTTCAATTTAAAAACTATGTCTGATCCAAGATACTTTTTTATCTATTTCTGCGGAAACTAAGAAATACTGTTATTTTATGAGCACAGCTCAAAGTCGGTTTTCTTTTTAGTTTTCAGAGAGCAATTTCGACACAAATTTGGCAAGCACACATCTCATGCTCAAATCTTCACTCAGAATGGACGAAGTGAACCGTAGTTAATGCTGCACTCTTCAGATAACTCAGGATTTCACGAGCTATTCGATTATTTTCATTGATTTTCATGCACAGATGAACGGACATCTTGGATGTTTTGACATTAGTCCATGTTCCGCAAGTCTTCAATTTCACGGCCATGTTGGAAACATTTGAACAACTTATAAACTCTTGAACAGTTCATATAATCTTCCCCATAAACTGTATTCAACTTTGCATAAATCTGGCCACAGCTAGCGCCAAGCCTTTGGCAAAATGTGATGCATGTTCTCTGTTTAACTTTCTCTGCCATAAAAAAATGCGCCGACAGCACAGCAAAAACATTTTTCAAAGATTCTACTGTACTGAAATGGCGGGAGCTGCGGTCTTGTATAAAATAATTTTTATAACTTACGGCGCGTGTGTGCGTTATTTATTTTTTTTCAGAAATCAATTTTCTTATTTTCAATTTTACGAATAATATGTAGTTTTAGCGAAATGTATGAGTACTTGCATATATGAAAAGAAAAAAAAACATTTTTAGATAGCAAAAATGATTAGCCAAGATTAAATTTTTTTATAATTTATTTATTTCAAAGAGAAAAACCTGTAATTATAATTTTATATTGGCAAGCAGATTAAATGTAATGTTAGACGCATATTCAGCGCTCTTCTGTTCAAGCAATCAAAAGAAGATCAAACACTTATTTCACACAAAGTAGATAAAAAAATGTCTCAAGGGGAACATTAACATTTATTAGAATTTCTTCCATAAGTATAAATTCATTAAGTATACACTTACAAGATGTTTTCGTAGATTAGTTAACGTTACCCTTGTGACTAACAGCATTTTTTGAGTTTGTGTGTGAGAGAACAAATATGTTCTTTTTTAATGTTTAATTGCATTTCTATTGTAGGTTAACAGTTGTCTTGAAGCTGTTTGCAAATTACCTTTCAAGTTTTAAGCCGTCTGTTAGGGTGATATTGCCTTCAGTCTAGGGGGGGTGGGACTAGGATAAAGCAGAAGATTTGCATAGTTATCGAGCTCTCCAGTTCTTGATACTGAAGTTGGGATTTAAAGAAAGTTATCAACTTGGCAAAATTTTGTGATTTCTCGCTAGTGGCAAAACCAAGAAGGTATGAAGAAGACTCGAAGGATATTAGATGGCTTTTTTGTGAGTTGTGGATTGGTTAGAGCTCAGAGACGGTTCAAGTTGGAAAGCAAATTTTCAACACATTGCTCAAACACACTCGAATTGTTAATTTATAGAACTCCTTACTTTTACTCTCTATCAATACTTCCTTCAAATATATGTTGCTTCAAAACGGGACGTTAATATAACCTAACCTAACCTAACCAATCCTTCAAATATAACGTAAGGAGATAAAATGCTATTAGAATAATTCAATATCAGCTGGATTACACTAAACCATACATAAAGAAAACAAAAAGCTAAACATGAAACAAGTTTTTCTCTCAGAGCGAACAGCCCCTTGAAAAAAATGAACTCTCCTTAATGACATCTCACCCAGGGATCATCTATCAACAACTTAACAGTAATTTCTGAAAATGACATGTCCATTTTATCGATACAAGGTGGGGGTCGGCAACAAAGTAAACTTTTTATCAACATCTTCTATAATATGTTATCAATAATATCTTTACATTTGGACGAGGTTCGGACTCATTGGAGTTACCGGGACAAGATACTTTTATAAAGGCTTATTGTTCAAGATACATTATAAAGACTTCAAGCTGCTTTATAAATACTTTTCCCTCAACATACTTTTAGAAAGGCCTTTTCTTGGATGCATTATAAAGGCTTATTATTCAAGATACTTTTAAAGAGGATTAAAGGATCAGTTAGATTCTGCCAAATCCTGTCCTCTTTAAATCTACATTGGTTTGATTTTTTTCAGTTAACCCCGGTTATAGGTGGATTCTGTGACCTCCGACTTAGTCAGAGCTCAAAGATGAGGTTCACCGAGAAATGCTGCACTCTGTTGTCGCTGGAATTGTAACTCGTCTGCAATGTATTGTAGTACCTTGTGGTAGAGGCTGTGTCGAACACTCGTTGTTCTAATAAAACTGTCATTCATTCCCTGTACCTATTCATTCGCTTTTATGAATGGTCCCTACTGGTAATTTTCTGTATTAATCTTTCTTCGTGCAAAAAAAAAAAAAAAAACAGGTGCATATAATGCTTACCCCACAAACCAGTATTTAATCCGATCAAATTCAATTTTTTTTTTTAAATTTCAAATATTTGGGAACGATCTAATTTGATTATCACCTGGTACTATCCAGTAATAACTAATATTCTTGTTATTTAATTTGGCATTTAACCAAGGACAGAACAAATCTAGCAAAGGAACATCAAAACTTTCGATATGTCCAGTCGAACAAGCCCTCCCTTTTTGTTTGTTAACAGTAATAGCTCCGGGGAGTGTGATATTTTTGTACCTCCCTGATAATTCGATCCATGTCCGCCGGGGTGGAACAGTGTTCCTCCTCCCTAAGTGGATAAAGCGAGAGTGGGTTGCCATGGGAACCCTTCCAAAGTGTTTATTAACCTTCTATGTATGACAGACTCGAACATCTCGGCTCACTTGTAAAGGTGATGAAAAGGTACGTGACGCCGAAGCAGCTTGGGAAGGGTGTGATGTTCAACTTGGGGGCTTCGTGCGGCGAATGCGAAGTGGTTGTCGAAGGGCTTCGATTGTTGGTGGTATTCAAATGATGCTTCACTCTGAGGGCTCATGTCGAAATGTTCTAGTTCTCAACCATAAACAAAGGTAAGGGGAATAATGGTTGGTGAAATGTAGTTTCGGTTAGATTTCAATACACCATCTATAAAACTGAATTTTCTATCCAAAGTCTCATTTTTGCTTTCTCTTAATCGAAGTATATTAAGAGAGAACATTTTACTCAACAAAGAATCCAACCTCAAGATTTTAATCTCCACTTTGTAGAGTCACAGACTCCCAGAGTTTAAAAAACATTTTTGGAATTATGTCTGTTTACGCCAGCATGCGCTTACTCCTATACTAATGTGAAAATGAACGTATGCTAATGTGAAAATGATGTAATAAGAGTATTCATTTGAAAATTGGAATCTGGTAAATGTGCCAGAACTGAGAACAGCGAAGGAGACCGCTGTGATGGGTGAATAAAATGGAGTTAGTGTTTTGTGCTATGAGTATTATGAGCTTAATACATAAGAAAAATCCATCGACCTATAGGACCGATAAAAAATGTCTGTTTGTCACGGACAAGATACCTCAAAAATACTAATTCTCAAAAATTATAGCATATTAAATTAGGTATGCGGTTAGACCAAAATTGTATGTTCCTATCAAATGTTAGGCAAATTCTTAACGGAAAAGTCTGTCTGTCTGTCCTTTCGCATGCATGTAAACACAATAACTGAAAAATATTAATTGTATTATTAAAATTCATAAACAAATGAAGCATACCAGCATAATCTCTGGATTATTAACTGGTTTTTACCTATCTCTGGGTTGGATCACCTGCACGTGGTTCTCAATCCTGTTTTTTTTAAAAATAAACTAGCTGATCATCTATAAATCTTACAACTGATGTTTGGACCAGTCTTAAGGCTCTTGCTTCCTATTCAAAAAGCAAATGGTTAGTAATTTTTCACTTTATCTGCAAGCTGGCAAAATCATTATGAGATACTATATGTGTCGTGCAGATAAAAAAGTGGTCACCTCTATCTTTTTTATAAATACCTGTTTTCAAAGATTTTAGGTCCATTTGAACTCATCTACAACTCGGAAACACGAAACTGTCTCAAACCCATCTTGGATATGGCAGTTTTTGATAAGTTTTCATGATTGCAAGTGGTAGATGAGTTCAACGGAACCTAAAATCTTTTAAAAAACATATTTGTGAAAAAGTGAAGATGGCCATTTATGGACCTACAAAATGCATATATAACAGGCTGGGAAGAAAGGAGGTTAGCGGTCCAAAAATAAATTTTAGGGTTCTGACAGCTTCTATACCTTCGAAACCTCCTCTTTCACATGGGTACAATACTAAGTCGTAAAAATTTTTCTTTTCTTTCCTCTCTATGGAGGATTAGAAAGTAAATATTTGTTTGCAAAAAAAAGCACCACCTGGGAAGAGTGGTCCATGTGTTTATACTTTAAGAGTGAATTTCGACTGTGTTTATACGTTGAAAACCTGCTTTTTTACATGGAACTAGCAAAATTGACATGGGACTGATAAAACTTTAAACACGTTTTTCTCGCACATTTTGCAATTTACCCTCTAACCAGCTTATCACATAAAATTACTTAGTACTATCAGGAAAACAATTGCTCAATTTCATTCGCTTGATAGACCATTAACAGCAAACACAATCTGTATCAAAGACACCATTCTTCACGACATCCCACCCTTTAATTACCTATCAAATTCAACTTCATATCCGATAGTTCAAACAAATCTCCCTTTCTAACCCTCTTTTTTTAGCGACTCCAAAAATCCGAACATAGA
>BGPR01002018.1:0-22927 GCA_013235015.1 Araneus ventricosus
TGAAATACTCGTTTATTGCTGGAATTACTGAGAAAAGAGGTCCACAAAAAATAAATATAATTAACATTATTGGTTCATTGCACAATCAAAAGTCATAAAGCAATAAATAAAGATTTAGATGCAACTTAAAGTTTCTTAAAGTGTTGTATTCTCGATATGTTTGAAAGTAAAAATGAAGAAACAAATTTGAAGAGTACTTTAAATGATACTGGGTTTTAATTACAATTTTTTTATTATCATAATATTTCTTTTTGGAATCTATGTAGTTTCAAGTCTATAAAACGATGACGATATATAAAACATTTTTTTATATAGCTGGATTGCATTTTGCTGAACATGGCACTTGAACTTTAATATTGGATGGCATCAATTTTACTGTAGTCCTTGCTTTCGACAGAAAAATGAATAAAATTGCCAATTTAAAGAAGCTCGAAAAAATTGTACCAAAATGATGACTTGTGAGGTCTTTTGTATGCTGCAGCTCATTGTTGCTTGTATCCATCAAAAGTGATGTACTGATAAATAAATTACCGAAATCAGTTGTCCTTGCCACAACGAATGGATGCTTAGTGTCTAAAAAAGTACCAAAAGCTACGTTCGGTACAATGTGTTACACACTTCGTAGCAATCTTATTGGTGTGGGCTTGCAAAGGAGATGAACGGATTGTGGTAAGGTTGTACAATTGGTAATTACCCATTAAATTGACACCAAGTCATTAAAATAGAACCCTGAGTTGTTTAATTAAGTTATATTGACGTCCCGTTTGAAACAGCATGAGAGCTATTTTGGGATGACGCTCATAATTCTGAACCGTAGTCAAATGACGAGACCTGAGTCGGCACCTTTATCTACAGCACTCCAGAGGGAGGACGTTTGAGCTTCGACGTCAGATTTAATACGTACAGTCGTCAACAAAAAAAAAAAAATGGGACACCTCTGTAACTCTAGTATTTATTATCAGGTCTGCACAAAACTAGTGTTGATGTTAATGGCTCAAGAGGATAGGTTTATTCAGATAAAAAAAACTGATTATCCGAGTTAATTAACCGGAATTTTCCCATTACGCCTATCAATTTTTTTTTCTCTGAATCGACTTCCCGTGAAATTAGCCTCCCCAAAATTTTTTATAGAGTTTTGATTAAAATTTCGAGTTATAGGGGTTTGAAAAATGACCTTTTCCATGTTAACTGAATTTTAGGAACTGTTGATGATATCTCGGAAAGTATTATATACTATATTTTTCAATCACTATAAGAACACTATTTTTTTACATGAAGTCATGAATAAAATTCATAAATAAAAAAATTAATAATTTTAAAAATTACTGTGAAAAAAAGTGAATTGTAACATAGTAAAATTTTAACATGACAGCAAAGCAGATACGTTATGAAGTATGAAGTAGTTATGAATCACGAGCTTCGTGAAGTCTAGACCGATAAATGCAAATAAATATAATACACTGTCCCTCAAAAAGTGGACATTGCCTGTCAACAGTAGGAATTTGCAGTTTTTTGTAAATATTTCGGAAAATAATATAAATATGCACTTGATTTTTGGATACCGGCATTATAAGGTCTCAGCTTTGCTCTCATGTTAACATTTTACTATGTTACAAGTCAAGTTTTTTCATTCATGTTTAAAAAATTATTAAATTTTTTATTTATGAACTTTTCATGACTTTATGTAAAAAAATAGTGTTTTTTTAGTGAATGAAAAAAATTTTGAGAAATATATAATACTTTCCAAGATATCATCAAAAGTTCCTAAAATTCAGTTAACACGGGGAAGTCCATTTTTCGAAACTCTCGAAAGTGTAATCAAAACTCTATAAAAATTTTTGGCGAGGCTAATTTGACGACGGGGAGACGATTCAGAGAAAAAAATTTATAGACGTCATGGGAAAATTCCGAGATAGCAGTTAATTAACTATGTTAGTTAACTCGGTTAATCAGCCTTTTGATCTGAATAAACCTCTCCCCTTGAGCTATTAAAATCAACACTATTTTTGTAAAGACCTGATAATAAATAGCAGAGTTACAGAGGTGTCCCATTTTTTTTGTTGACAACTGCACAAGTTCTAACTACACGGCGATCTCTGATGGAATCCAGCTCCGAAGCAGATACCTTAGCCTAGAGTCTCCAATTAAAAATTGTAATAACATAATTTCTTATGGAATCATCTATCAATTACCTAGTTTTATTTAACTAGATTTGTTTCTAGTTTATAAAGATTGGAATCTGTAATCAATTTTTCAACTACTTTTTGATGTGCAGAGGTTCCGAATACATGGTAAGCGTATCACACCTTACCACCTCATCACACCGGTTTCGTGTGTGATGAAGAGAACAAGGATTGATTCAGCCAAGCAAGATTCTCCTCTTTCACGGTGTTCATAGAATGTGGATTTTTGGCTTATCAATGGAGATTGCTGCTTCAGTAAGACGTACTGAAATAAAGCAGGCTAATAGCAATGGTGCAGTTTGAGGGATAATTCTTCGAGAGATTTCATGCTTCATTATCCCAAGAGCAAACTCTACGAAATTTCAAGGTATGCGAGTCATCAGGAATCTATTCATCACCCTTGACAGTTGTTTTCCTATTTAATGATTTATTTGAGAGGAAAATGAGTTGAACCCCTGCCGAAATCGTCGAAGAAAATTACATTAAAAATTATTTTCTATTCTCAGCTTTTTAGTTTTATACGATATGAAGCCAGTTGAACACTTGTTGTTAGACATAAAAAAAGAAGGGTGTGCTAAAAATCACTACTCCGGGGCAAATTCTTGAAACCTCGATGAAAAACCTTGAAACACGAAATCTTGAATCCTTGATATTAATAATTTGTCACAAACAACTCTAGACTTTCTCTCAAATGTTTTGAACTCGATGGCTTAGTGAATGGATAGCGTTAAATCGGTCATTCACGACCGCTCCACTCTACGCAAGTGGCGTGGTGGCACTGCCCGTCATACTGTTTTTCAATCCATCTGTTTAGGAAGGTCATTCACGACAGCTCCACGCAACGCAAATTCATCCACTACCAATCACTCCGATCACCGATTCCAGACCCCCTGCTTTGTTTGATTTCCTAGGTGAACCCCAAGTCTCCTCCCGCATACTCACATACCGCTAGTTTTGATTTATGGTCCGACAGTCGAAATGGAGCCATGAATATCTGGACCGGTTGGATATCAACTGTTCCCTCCTCATCGCTCCATTTCTGACTGTTTTTCGCATTGACAACCGGTTTTGATGTAGAACGGTCGAATTTGCATGACGTGGAGTGGTCATGAATGTCCAGCCGTACTCAGCATAGTAACACTCGTATCTAGTGCAGGCAGTAACTCAATGGAAAGATGAAATCTGCTTTGGGTACTTGGGGCACCCGTACTCACATATAAAAATGAGCCTTAGAGGGGATGTACTTAATGAACTACTTATGATTTCTGTCTGAGGAGTCTTTTTAAGTCTTTCGTTTATGACAACGTTTTAGAAAATCAATAGTAAGACTGAATGGATGATTTATTTCAATATCTTGGTAAATATATAAAACTTCTGGGACATTTGCTTTCATTAAATGACTTACGAAGAAACGTGCATTTATATAAGTTTTCGAAATGCTGATTGCACGAATAATTCTAAAATATTCTTAGCGGCCTTCACTTTAAAATAGTCTTTTTAAGACTTTGATTCAAATGTGAAATTTTTCCTGTCATAGAACATACAGTATTGACAGTATTCAAGACTGAGACATTCTTCAATAAGAGATTTTTTTTCAGAACTTTTCCCCATTTCTGGATTTGGCGTGAGCACTAGTATTCGCATTAACTGGACATTTGCATTGAAACCAAATTTTTGACTGATGTAAAGACGGGAATTATATAAGCAATTTTCAAAAAGAGATTGAGAGGCAAAAAATTCCGTTTGCTTTAAAAATAGAGAAAGAAACATGGGAATGAAGAGAAAAGTATTTGCTTGAACTGTTTCTGTAACATAGGATTGTCCACTGGGAATTGAGAGAAATTGATGACTTCAAAATGAAGTAGAAAATGTCATGACTTACTAGAAACTCATCCGTTTGCTCATCGCTGTTAGTATTCAATCTTAGCACTTTAATGCTTTGATCTATCTTGTAATGCTATAAAGTATGGAAATCAAAAGATATAAATTAAAGGAATGAATTAAATAATTAAGGGTGAAAAGCAGTCTTAAAATTAAATTGCTTTTAAAAATTGTTGTAATTAGGAGAACTCATTTTGGATGTTTATTAACATTAATATTTAATGAAGGAAATAAAATGGCGTTTTTAGAGTGGAAACTCGTGAACAGTTGAATTTAATTCATTTCTTGTGTAAAAATTAAGCAGGTTTTATCACTCATGTATCTTTCTTGGCAGGTAATTTTGGCACAGAAAATTATAAACATGATATGTGTCATCCACCAACTGCGACTTCTGTCATAAAATGAAAATATTCAACATATAATATTTTTTATTAAGAAATTCTTTTTTGTGATGAACGTATTTTTTATTAATATTTTGCAAAACTGTTTCTTTTAAGGCGCCATACTAACCTGGTTTTTGCAAACTTTCTTTAAATATTTATTTTTGTGCTCTTACATGCCAGTTGAATTAAAATTTTGTCCATTTGCTTAATATTTTTATATGCACTTATTTTGTATCTCCCTACAACAAAAAGAGAACAGGGCAAATTGTTCCATTGAGAACTAACCACAATTTTTTCATGTCCCTTCGTCAAAGCCGCTTTTTCAGTGATATATCAACCGGCATAAGTTGACATAACTCTTACTGTGGTTTGTTATTTTCTTCCATCTTAATGCTTTTGATTTGTTATGATACATTTATCTTTTGCAAATAATGTCCGATTTAAAAACATATTTTATTTATATATTTTACAAATACCTTCCTGATTGTTCAAAGAAAAAATAGTATCTATGAAACAAAACTTCAGGAAATTTTTCATCCCGCAATATACAGCTTTCGACAGTAATATTTTGTAACGGTTATGGCATATCCCAAAGTAATCCCAAACACAATAGAAACTTGGAGAATGAATTGATTCCGCGGATGAGTAAATTTATCAACCATGGGTAGGTTTTGCTCTTTAGTCTCTTATCCGCGTCACGTATCACTTGAGGTTTTATAAATCGATGGATAGATTCCCAATGACAAGCTCTCCGTGCAAAAATGAAGGAGATAGCATCACAGGATAACAGGGTAGAGAGAGTTTGCTGGAATCCGATCCACGATCAACCAAATTCGCATTTTCTTCTTTTCCTTACTTATTCGGATTGTAACAGAGAGCTATTTATAAACCGCTATTGCTAAGAAATAAAAGAACCTTTTTTACCGGCCTATTGGATCATCCTTGACACGTGTGTGATTTTCAGCTCACACAGAAACGTGAAAAAAACTCACAAGAAGTCTTGTTGACTGTCAAAGCACTTATTAAAATTGTCAGTTTTACATTCAGGTTTAAAACAGCAACTTTTTCGAAGCAAGTAGATTCACCCACTCAGCATCATTATTTTTATTGTTTTCTAAGAAAGATCGTGCAAGAAAATAATTAAAAATTAATATTAAAAGCAATTTTTATTAAAATTAATGAATCAATTAAAAAATAATTTTTTAATTAAATTTTTTTATTATAAAATTTTGTTCTTCAAGTCAAAAATGTAGTAAGTAAATAATTTTTTAAATCAGCTATTAAATTTTTTCAAAACTAACTGAAAAAGGCAGAAAATGGTTATGGTGCAAATATGAATCACCGATCAATAGAAGGTTAAAGGAAATACTTTTTCGATAAAATTCAATTGTTAAGTCGACATTTTTTTTCTATAATTAATAGTAATTTTATACAAAAGCGTTCAACCAAGATGTTACTGGAAATATTGGTTGAATTGGAACTCATTGTCATTTTTAGCACGTGAAAAGATGCATACACTATATAATTTAAAGTTAAAATATGAACCAGGAAAGAAGGAGTTTTAGAATTAAATTCAATAACCCTTTTTTGTTAAAGAATGCATGGTAGCAATTAACACATTGAGCCTTAGATACAATTGACATGAAATTAAGATTAAATTAGTTACTGACACTGCTATTGTGTTTCTTTACAGCTGATTTTATAATAATAGCTCGAAATTGCGTCCACCAACAGTGATACATGTTTGGATGCGTCAACGGTATGATTGCTGTACAGTTTCAAAGATATTAGGTATTTCTTGCACACGTACAACCTCGAAGAATGTTCGACTGACGAGGCCGTTAATGTATTCCAAAATTTGCACGCCTTTGAAGCTGTCAAGCGTGTATAATTGTTGGTGGACGCAATTTTGAATATTTATTGTAAACGTTACTATGAAGAAATGTATAAGGTAGAGGGCCCAAACATTACCCACTTAAGCCATTATTTTAATAAAAGGAATAATTCATGTTAAATTTGTCTAAAAATTGTTCCAATCTATTATCTGGACAGTTATTCAAACACAAACTGAATTACAACTCTAACATATAAGTTTAACACTCACCCCAAAAATATTTTGTGAGACCGCGGAATTTTTTCTGATAAAAACACTCGTCCTAATATTGCCCACTATTTCTTCCTAGTATTGCGTATGTCCAAAATGGATTGAAATTAAGTGTAATTTATGCTTTGGTCATACTTTCTTTATTAAACATGAACAACGGAATTGAAAGTGATACAATACAATTTTTTTTGTACTTTTAGGAATATAGTTAAAGTATCCTTTTAACACTTTTCCCCTAAATAAAATATCAAATATAAAAGAACTTATGATCATTTTCAGGTGATAGGACATCAACCATGTATTTTTTCAAGCAATTATTTTTAATATGGTGCACTTCAAAGGGTTAGGGCGATAATGGGAACACTCAAGTGGGCGATATTGAGAACAACCTTATCCGCAATCATGGCGGTCTCCTCTTTCGGGGTCGGAGGAGAAGACGACCATGATTGCTACACCAAATGCAGCCAATTATAGTCACTGTCACTGGTTCAAATGATTTAAAATTATCACTTGAAACTTAATGATTATCTTAAAAGCAATGAAACATGATTATTAACTCACCTTACACGAAAATCAGCAAAAATTCTCAGAGAAAAGAAAAAACAACGCAAGTTCAAATGGCTTCCTTAAACAACTACTATTTAGGAAAGCCTTGTAGTCCAGGTTGTGGCCATTATATACCACCACAAATCAAGAAGAAACCGTGGTAGGCGAGATTAGGAACGTAGGCGATCTTTGGGTCCCCTACCTCTAACGATGCTGCTAGCAACTAAATTATTTCCTTCAGTCTCTATTTCTTCTATTGATGCCTCAACGGGACACTTCCCCATAGGAAAAAATGTTTTTTTGAACTATAGTCTACCACCTCTTAAAATTTTGCTCGTGAATTCGGATTTACCCTGTATTGGAACGGTGTGTATATATATATATAAGCCCACAAGTTATGCAGTTGAAAAATCATGTATTTTCTTTCTTGAAGTACTTTCATTAAAAAAAGGCATTTCATTTGACATAACAGACTTAATGAGTAAGTACATTTTTCTGAAAAAGTTTTTATGCAAAATATAAACCCCAAAAATGAGTTTTTAAAGAGATTAAGTTATTGTTGTAATTGGGTCTTGTGGCGCAAGAGCCAGTATTGGCTATGCTGCGCCAGAAAGAGGTTAAGAGTGTATTAATTATTATTTATTTTATTTATTAGCTATTATTACGAGTGAAAAGGAGACACATGACGTCTCTTTCAGTGCAATAGATCGTAACTCTTTCACTCTCAATCCCTTCTTCAATGACATCGTACAGTCCGTCAAAAAAGTATCCGAACACTTCTTATTTATCGTAATCTATAAAAAGTAAATTCAAGAAAATTATGTTATTCAATTTAGGAGTTTGTCCTCTTTAAAAATATGTGAACTGCATTTTCATAAGGGGCCATCTGCATATTTATACTTGAGTCATCTTCAAATTTTCCATTGGCACCCCCCAATTTGTTAATCTTATGATTCTGTATAATAAAAAATCGCCAGATTTAACATTTGAGGTAAATCGGTTGAAATTAACCGGAGATATAAAAGAAAAACGATTAAGGGGCTCTTTCAATATATGCACACGTAGAAAATAAGTCCCTCTGTTAAAACTTTTCGTTTCATCTGTTAATAGAGTAATGTCCTCTAAGAATATTTGATGTGTTTTTACGTTTACCATTTGGGACAATGAAATATTACTAAATAAGAATTAGAGTTCCATGATTTTAATTTAAAACACAATAAAAAAATTACATAATATTTTTATACATTATATTCTATATAATAATATAACAGGTAAACAATGCAAATTTTTATATGCATAAATATATTTGTCATTAACTATTTAAAATTTAATAAGAAGTATAGCTATCATATCTATCAATGACCTGCTACATACGACGTGGTATGAAATTTATGACACTTCTAACAAAACCTCAATCTTTTATTTACTTCCTTATCCATAACGAAATCATGAATATATTTATTACAAGCTGGTGACTTATTTGTCTGTATGAGAAACCAGATTGATAAAGATCGATTATTTGGCCTTCTGTTACATATATTGTCTACTCATGGTATATTAGTAAAATAATAAAAAATTCTAAATAATTTCAACGATTAATATTTAAAAAAGCAATCTTAGACATAAAAACTTTTTGGGCAGCTGAGATATGAAAGACAGGTGCTTATTTTCTGAAATGTTCTTTTAGAAACTAAACAAAAAATGTGTAGTGTTGCTGAACGATACCAAACGATTTTCCACCAAAAAAAAATCGTTTCCACCAAACTATGTTTAAAATCATTTCTACGAATCTTTTACTTTTAATTTGTTATACTTAATCGCTTTCTACCAGTAATAGTCTTAAATTAAAACTATTAATTTATCGAAATATTTTAAGCTTTTGTTTCGTTTTTTTAAAAAGGCATTTTGTCAGTCCACGTCTCATAACACTGTATTATCCACACACAAGGAATTATTATATTATTTCATTGAATAGTGTTTTATTTAATAATACATTCAATAATATATAAATTCATACTTTATACAGAATTTTGCTTCTTAGAAATTTTTAGAGAAGAAATTAGAAATAATAATTTAGAAATTCTTAGAAATTTAAGATATTGCAAAATATTCCTACAACCATAAACGGCTTTCATTTTTCATTTTAGTGGTTTAGACGTAATGTTTCTTGAAATTGAAGAGGAGTAGAATCTGTTACATGCATCAATTTTTCTTTAAGGTTCTTATTCAACTTTACACTTATTTTAAAAAGTAAACAATTTTTCTTAATCTAAAGTAACATCGGAAGACATGCTTTGTTTCCCGTTTGATTTCAGAGATTTTTTTCCTGTCAGTGAATCCTTTTGTAAAGTTGAGATGTCCCCCCCCTTAAGAAAGTGAAAATCAGGCTGTTCTGAACGGTTTTGGTTATTGCTGCATATCTTAAAAACTACTGGACGAAAATGGTTGAAATTTTAAATAGTGAGGTTTTAGGTCATGCTACTTCGATTGGCATCAAAACTTTTTTGTGTTTCAATACAAAAATTTTGAACTTATAAATTTAAAAATTATTAAAAATTAAAATTACAATTTCATTTTTTAAAAAATGCATAAGTTTTGTCTTGTTTATGAAGTATTTTAATATAAAAAAATTATTGTTAAAGATTCATTATATTTTGAAATATATTGTAAAAACGGACATGGTCATTTAAAATTAGGAATTCCAAATTTCAATTATTGAAAACTCATTAATCGTTTACTGAAAATTACAAAATGTTATATGTATTCTAGCTAATTTAATCTGGAGAATCTGAATATGAACCTGTTGCTATTTCAAAAAATTAATTTTGTGTAAATCGAAATATGAAGACGACTTCTTGCATGAAAAAAAATTATATACATTTATAAAGAACATATTTCTATGGTGACAGACATTTACAGTTTAATTGAGCGATAATTAGTATCGGAATAAAGAGCAGCGTTCGGATACTTTTTTGACGGACTGTACATTTAAATCGCAATACTTTGTTGACTGAATCTTCATTAAACCGTGCGTGAGTCAATCAAAATTCCAGCTGCCCTAGCGTAAGAAGGCCATTATTCGTTTCAAAAGTTCAATAATTGCTTACAAAATAATACTTTACGAAGTTGTGTATGTTTATGTTCAGACTTGTAATAGTTTAATGAAAAGATGCTTTCTGAATCGACAGGTTTGGGCCAGAAAATATGTTTGGATAAGGTGATCTCATCGATAAGATAAATTTAATAGAAACAGCTATTAAAATCACGTTTTCGCGCGTGTACCCGAAAGAAAATTTCTTTAATTTTAATTATTTTTTACATTTCAGTCTTTAATTCATAATTCATTACAATAAATAGGGGAAACTAGGGATACTTGAACCTACTTTTACTTTTTCTTATATTTCTCGAATATTTGAATTTTTATCATCATAAGAAGACTTGTTTTTAAGAAGGATAAATGTACTTATGCTAAACTAATATCTCATTTAATCATAAAATAAATATATTTCATGAAATCGCCTAGGGTCAAGTATCCCTAACCTTAGGAATACTTGACCCTAAGCTAGGGATACTTGACCCTACGTGCAAAGAATATTTAAATTCTTTTGATAACTTGTATGTACGCGAAATTCAGATATTAGTTTAATACTGCTGAATTACAAAAGGTGTTTATTACGGAAAAATATTAATGAAACCAATAAAAAAATAGTATTGAATCTGTAAAACGCAGTTGTTATTAATAAAATCTAGTTAATAAATGAAATTAGTCAGTCATTAAATTAAATCTAGTTATTAAATTAAATTAGTTCAAAATTTAATAAAAAATTAAAATATTGAATTAATTAAATAATAAAAATTACAGCAATGGAACAGGGAACCTAGCAGCGTCGTAAGCGCGTTAAAGAATTGTCGGTTTTGAAAGATTAGAAAAAAAAGAATAGCATCAAAATGAAAAAAGGGATCTAAAAAATGTTGTACAAAACTAAAAATGGAGAAGCTTAAAAGACCTACTCGGTTATTCTAATATTTAAGTAAAAATAAAAGCAAAAGATTAAAAATATATTTTCAGAGAAAATTCAAATCAAGAAAGACAAACTCAGTAGAAATGGCGAAACTTTAAATAAAACCAAACGATGACAAATAGTTCGAGCAAAAGATTTTTATTCAAATGATTAATTAAATAAACAAAACTTTCCTTCAGGTGAGAAAAAATAGATTGATTAAATTTCAATTCTTTTTAAAAAATTACTAAAATAATAATTTGCATTATTTGAATTATCATAATGAAAACAAATTTTATTCAGTAAATAATTATTAGCAAACAATTTTTAAATAATTATTCTCTATATTTAAGTTGTCATTTTGCCATCAAACTCTACGCACCAGAAAACTGATCTCAACTACAAAATGTGCTTTGATCGGCTACAACATCGGAGCTGCAATAGCTTTTGATAGGGTCAAGAATCCCTAACTTGACTTTTTCTAAATAATCTAAAAATTAAATCACTTAGAATTAAGATTATGTTTAACATAGTATATCAAATTAAAGCTAGAAGTGCGCTTAAAACTCTGAAATATTTTAATTCATCATATATTTAATAGTAAACTTCCTATCCACTGAGGAATGAAAAAGTGAAAATTAACTTTTGTACCCCAAAAATATATTTACCTACACGCCATTACAATGGCTTTTCAGGTTGGAATGAAAAACCCCTTCAATAGACCATATGACCAAAGGTCAAATAAAATTGGCACACAAAAATTACCAATTATCCCATAATCTGAGAAAATCAGGTAGGGTCAAGTATACCTAGTTTCCCCTAATATTGATTATTAAAAGCAATTTTTCTGAACCTCATTCTTCAATATTGACCACTCGTATGGCAAAAACAAATTTAATTATATAAGTTGATTAACTGAAAATTCAGTTCTGAAAATAATAAAATAACGTATTGTCTTTGTTAACACGCAAGTGTATTAAATGTATATTAATATGTTTAAGCCTTGCGCTCGGAGAAATTCAGTCTAGATATGAATATTTCATTATTTGATTAATTTTTCTCTCATTCTATAATAATGTTATTTAGTCTCATAGTACTTATATCTCATAATCAATAGATTATTCCTTATTGTTTATTATATGTCAGGAGAAGTGTGGAACTGAAAATCATACTTGAAATTAACATATACTCTTTACCTTACTCTTTCACTTGGTAAATAAAATTTTTTGACCCTTATGAAAATGATACTCTGTTTTATGTATAAATAATTCATAGTAATTATAAGCTATGACATTTGTTGAAAATAATTTTTAAAAAATTTGATGCATAAAATTTAAAATAGAAATGAACGTACAACTCAAAATTGTTGAACTATATATCTTAAAAAAATGGGAGAGTCCCCGAATTTGGACCGGCGTCTAGATTAGACCGGTGTTATAACTTCAATTCTATTAGATATTTCGGACGAAAAATAAGCAAATTATGTTGTAACGATGTTAATGCGGTCTTTGGAATCATTTTGAAGAGAAAGCGATAACAAGTGTTTATATTTAAGCATAAGTAATCGATTATTTTAACAAAAGACAAAAAGCTTTTATACTGATTTAAAGTAAGTGAAAAATATTCTATTACAACCCCAGAAAGAAAACTTGTTAATAGTTTAAATATAAGGTTGGGTTTTTTTTCGTTCTTGCCCAAAAGCTCCTGAAATTGGACCACGAACAGTTGCCTAAATTGGACTGTTCAAATCAATGTAATAATAGTTCTCATAAATTGGAAATGGAACAAGCCAAAGAATAAAAAAAACAATAAAAAGAACAATAGAGACATCAAATGTTGGATCAAAAAGAACAAAAACTAAGCCGTAGTTTCGTATCATACGTGAGGAAATTGAGAAAGAACTTATACAGTATATAAAATGTCGTACTTGAGTTCATACATTGTGCGCTGATGAGAATTTGAGAATCAAAAAATATTTTCGCTTTAATTGTGCTTAACCCCTTAAGTCTCGCGCCCGTCATATTGACGTGCATCAAATTATCGCATTTTTAGGCTTATAAACTAAATTTAATCATTAATTAGCTTTATAATTTTGCACAAAAATTACGGAGAATCCATAAGCATCTCAAGTATCCTATACCTTCTTAGATGAATGAAAAAGACAGACTTTTTCCAAAACAGAATTGTTCATCTTATTAGATAGCAAAAAATAGCATTGTAATGAAAAATTAATTACAATGTTTTGAAGATAAATTAACTACAAAAAATTCTTCCTCTTGTATTTTACTGAAATTCTTTTCTATCACTGTGAACTAAAAAACGTCCATATGATACACCTTTGGCAACTGTCCCATACACATTACAGAAATCAATTGGTGTAATAAAAATGTTAGCTTATTACAATTAGGAAAATTTACTGTGATTGAAAGATATTTGAATCTTGGGTGATAGAAATTACATTTTGCAAGAAAATGTGTGATATTATTCCTAGGAATTGTTTAATGCCAGTAATTGTTTTCTGCCTAATTCAAATAAGCCCACAGTCACCAGTAAGTGTATGATTGCGAAAAGTGTATTTTTAAGCAACTATGACCTCTTATTGCACAAGATAATTATCAAAATATGTTATTTGTTGACCAACCTATTCGCCTATGTTGCGTTGAGTACGAAAAAAATACTAAGTTTCTTTAATCCAAGTTAAAGTCGTTGGGAATATTAAAAACAATGCTCCTATGTCAGACTATCATAAATATCGAATTTGGATGAAATTCGGTACTTCGCCAATAAGAAATGCTGGGCATAAAACTTTCACAAATTTTTATCTGCTGATTTTCGGTGATTTTTTGGACTTGACATGTATACATCGATGCTCAGGCATATAAGTCTATGGACAACGACGTAATGACACTTGAAAAAAAGTTTAAACTCGCATCAGTATGAGCATAAAATTATGCTGCTATGTGGATTGCTATGTGGATTCTTGATGGATTGTAAAGGCAAATTATGTTCTTGATGCTTTGTTAATAAATATACCAGGCTACCTGTTGTCTTTCAGTAATACCTCACTGAGCGTCTCTTCTTTATAAGTGTCAGTAAATCACTGTGAATAGTTCATGAAAGTAAAACAGTTGCGCATTATTTTAAATAATACATGCTTCTGAAACGAATATTCATAAAATTAATCAGAAATGACAATAAAAAACTATTCGGATCAATGTCCTTCCTTTCTACTTCCTCATAGGTGGTCTGCAGATGTTTCAATCCATGGAATTAGAAACTTATATAGTTTCCTCGATTATGAAACCCTTGAGACATTGATTAATAACAATTACTTACTTAAAATTCATTATTCGGCTTTTATTTATGTCAATCGTTCTTGGCATATACTACAAATTCATTCATCAGAATTTAGTGGTAGTTGTCGCACAGATCAAGTGTAGGAAAGACCGGCTTTCCGTGCAGATGGGCACTCAGAATGATCATTTTACGCGGAAGTGAAGGAGCAGTAGTCCAGTCAGCAAAAAGCTGATTTATGTTTTGAGAGGGGTGTCTATCTCCGACGTTCTCCTATTCCCCTACTTGCCCTATTAACAGCGAAAACCGCATTAAAAGAGATGAACCAAAGAAGGAATGATCTTTTCCACGGGCCTGGAATTGAAAAGACTACGTTTTGTTTATATTCAACTAACAGATCCATTTACTAAATTATTGGTGAAAATGAATTTACATGATTTTTTAATTTCATTTTGAGATGATATAAACAGTGTGAACAAGTAGCCAATGAGAAGAAAATTCAGAACTGATTCAGTTACAAGAATAATTATCTTTTATTTCTCTATAAAAATTCTGTTACTTTAGGAAAAGGTTAGAAAATTCCAGTTAAACACCGAGCAAAATATTTTTGTTATGATTTATGCAGGAAATTGAGCCGAAAAAACAAGCCAACAAAAAATGCATTTACTCCTAGCCTGAAAAAAGAACAGAAATTATGTTTTCACAAGACATACATCTGCAATAGGAACATGAAAAAGCAATGTCAACTCATTGAGACTACATGAATAATATATCTGAATTATTCAACTAAAACATTTTTCAAACATTTTTTTTCTAAAAAATGAAAGCCATATTGAAATTGATATAAAATAAAGATTTTCCTTTTGAAATAATTGAATTAGCAATATGTCACTTGTATGCTTTTAAATTGGTGCCGTCTACCTGACATTACGTTTACTTTAACAGATTATAAATTTTAGTAGCTTATGATTATGTGAACATTATATTATCTTTTTTTAAATATTCAGAAAGAATAATAATATTTCTTGTGTTCATCTTTATGATGCTGATGATATATTCTCAATGAATATACTGAAAACTTTTGAAATACATAAATATCTTAATATTATATATATAATGTGATATTAATTTTTAAATTGATGATATAAATTTTGTAAAATTATTTCAGAAAAAGTTTTTACAGCCTTTCTTTTGCTCTTCAGGGAAGTATTTATAAGCTAATCTTGCTTATAAGTTTAAAAATCCATTTTGCAGTTGTTTTTATTTTTTATTTTGTTATAAAATTTGATATCGCATGACTAAATTAACTGCTTTTTGTTAACCGAAAAATAGCTGAAGTATGAAGTTCTGAATCTAATTTTTCACCCACCTCTTTATGATTTTATGAAAATCAATTCTTATATTTCATCACAGAAAAAAATTTCATGATAGAGATGCATCATTATGTGTTTCGTTGAATGAAAATTCTATTGCTTTCTTATTGTTCTTCGACACGATGAATGAATGATTTTCTATCACATAACAATTTTTTCCCATAAAAAAATTATGTGTAGTTATTTGAATACCATTCAGAAGTTTTCGATAGAGATACATATTAACTGAATGATTCTATCCTGAGAAACTGAAAACTGTGATGTTCGAGAAATGTGCTGAAACAGTATCGTCAAATCTGACCATTTTGTATTATTCGGTTGGATGATATTTCCTAATCAGTAGCCCTCAATAAAGAAAATCACACGTTACTTTTTACGTATGTTTAAAAATTGGCAATTTTTTTTTTTATAAAAAAATGCGAAAGAACTTTTTCTTTCAAGTTAAGCCTTCAAATGTAATATATACATTTGAAGGCTAATTGAATGTATATATTTGAAGGCTTTATTAAATGTATATATATATATATATATATATATATATTTGTTTATGTATATATAAATAAAACAGGCCGAGTTATTAACTAATTTCTTTTTATTATCAATCGGAGAGTGGTGGATACGTGCATCTCCGTTTAGGTTACAAGCGAAAGTGCACAGAAAAATCCCTATATTCTCTGGGATAAGGGAATAACATATTGACACGTGATCAAAGTGAAGGGAATATTTGGTATTTTTAATAAGTTACGTAGGCGTTTCAGGGGAAAAGTCTGGTGCCAAAGATACGCCGTCATGATTTTCTGTCGGCACGTGAAAGCGATTAAATATTCTTTTAGTAATAAACATGCCAAAAAGAGAGATTTAATATACCTCCAGCACGGGAAAAGAAGGACACTGGAGTTTTAGGAAAGTGATTTTGGAACACATTAAGATTTTAAAATATATAATATTAGAATTTGGAATAAAATTAAGTGAGATTATATATATATTACTTGATATCTTGGTGCGGAATTTGACACCAGTCTAGTACGAGACAAGCAAATCCAATAATTAAAAATAATTAGGCCGAAGTAAAGGGAAATTTCGAAATCGTAAGTAATTAACCATCTTAAGTAACTTGATTAACCTATTCATAGATATTTAAAGAAACTTTTTCTTTAGAAATTTTCGGGATTAATCGCATTTAAGTTAGTCGAGTTATAATGGGTGGATACATTTATTTTAAGGACTCTGTAGTTTCAGTTATCAACACTTTCTTTACCTAAAATTTTGAATATATAGCGTTTTTTTTCTTCCTTTTGTGTTAAATTTACATAAATGCGAAAATAAAACTTATAATTTTTAAAACTTTATTCAGTGAAAATTAAATTCTAAAATATGAAAGCTGGTTATATATATCTGTACGGAGGGAGAAGTGGAGGACAATCACAAATCTATACAAACCTTTTAGAAAAATATAAAGATTCAAAATCTGTACACTAATTGCCACTGGCTCAATCGTTTTTTTTATTGAGAAAAATTGACTAGATCCTGAAAGGACGTCCAAGTATAAAATTTTCTAAGGACGTGGGAGCAAAAATTCCGTAAATAAAAATTCAGGCTTGAAAAGGTTAATTTTTTAAGCTTGAGCTTGTTAACCAGCAGCTCAAACCTTCGATTTCTGTAAAATAAATGGCATATCCAAGTTTTATTTTTAGTCAAGAATTATTTTCTTTCTATTCCGAAGAGATAAAGAAATCACATTATTCCTTACTCTGAAGTCCTGCTAAAAGGGTATAAAATCTAATGTTTCTTACATAAAAGAAGAATGTAGGAAAAGAAAATGGATTAATCATATTTAGATACATTGCTTTTTCTGCGCTACACAGCTGCAGTCTCGTCGTACTTTGAAATACTTTTACACTATGCGATAAACTATTTCTGAGCAAAACTCAGTAGATGAATCTGGAATTATGATTCCATTATATTTAATTCTTTCTGTCAAATATATGTTAATGTACTTGAAACGGAATTATAAGTAAAAAACCCGCTTCTCATTTCGGAAACTCACTAATCTGTTCTACGTTGCAAATGATTTCTGAGGTAAACATCTCACTTTTCAGTTCAGGCTGTTGGGACTGTCATTGCCGATTCTGATCTTTAAGGTTTAGTATTCTGAGTCACTCATAGACGTATACTTTAAATTTATCTTGACTTAACCATATTCTTGGAAAAACGGCAATCAAAGGAAAATTGGTAGAAATACTGAACTTCATCGTGTTTATATCTCATATACATACTCACATAACACAATAATTTAAAAAAATGTGATCGCAAATTATTGATTCTTCTTATTTATTTCCGACATTCTTGTTGTACCAGATGTAAGGTAATGAAGTAAGACAAAATTATTGCGGTAGAAAGGAATGCAACTGTCAAAAGCAACAAGGAACAATTTCTGTAATACTCAGAAAGTTCTAGACAACAAGAACGAGAGCAGATCCATGAAAAAATCCATCTAGGAAAATTTTGAAGGAATTGAATTGAGAAATGAGTTACAAGTTACGTAACTCATTTCGACTCTTTTTTTTCTAAAACGGTGTTGTGTTTAACGAAGGGAAATGTAATGACTTCCAACAATATTCCAAAATCACAAAGAAGTGGCATTATGACGGCGTTGTTAATTTTCGGTCTTAAAAAAAGGGAGCGATTGAATCAACTTTTTTCAAACAATCAGAAGAATTTTAAAAAACTAAATTGGAAAATTTAAAATTAATTTAAAAAACGATCATGAATGTTTACTCAAACCTAAGAAAATAAATATCTCAAGAAGAAAAAAATTCTTTTAATAATTGAATTTCGAATATATTTCAGTAAAAATTGCCAAAATAACCATAATTAACTTAATGAAATTGAATTTGAGACTAATATAGCATTTAATTAAATGTTTATTTAAAAATTTGAGAGTAACGAGCATCTACAACTAAACAGGCGTGACCTTGTCAGAGAGCATGAAGCAAAAGAAAATAATTTTTTTACGTTCATTTTGAATTGTTATTTTCTTTTATCACTCGTCTTACTATAGATATTTCTTTTTAAAGAAAGAATCGAAAAAATTAACGAGAGTCATAAAATATATCTTTCGCTCAACCACCCATGATCTTAAGAAGCATTTATAAGACATATTCTTTCCCCTCTTAACTGTAACAAAAGAATGTATCCATCTGACGCAAAAAACAATAAATTCGAAATCCGATCGGGTTTCAAAATTTGGCAAAGGGGCACCTAACTTCTTTTGTCTGGGGGTAAAACTCCATTCAGATGTATCAATTGATAATTTTTTTAAAAATCCCCGACGATGACATCCAACTGTTTGGCAAAAAGGAAAGAAAAAAGGCCCCAAAAAATGTGAAAAGAATTTTTTCCTTGGCTTGATAGCTCGTAAAGTCCCGCCATTTCCTACGTTACGTCCGTGTTCAATTTGATTGCTTTGAATTTATTTTCTGAAGTCGCTACGCAAAGAAGTCATTCCAGCACCATGATTGAGAGGTCTGGAAATGTTCGGTGCAATTCATTTTATTTATTTTTTCTGCGCTCTTTTCCTCTGCTTCCCACAGAAAAAGCGAGGAAAGGAAATACCAGCATGGAAAACACGCCGGTATTATTAACACTGTGACAGGAATCTATCAGATGACAAAGTCCGGCCATAAGTTATATTTAATGTAGAAGGAGGAAAGGTCGCAAAGGACGCAGCAACTGAAAGGATTTGTTACGGCTTGACGTGGATCCATATTTCCAAGTTTTACGATTATGGGTGGGGGTGTTAAGATCCTTAATGAAAACCCCACATCTATCATTTCTGTAATCATCGTTTTTCCTTATGTGTCTATGTTTCGGCTATGTTTTATAAAATTTTTCTTCCAAATTTCGATCGTTCTCTAAAGAATTATGCAATGGAATTTCCTAATCAAATATAATTCCAGTGGATGTTTTGTAGCAGCGAGAATAGTGGATTATTTTACATTCGGTTAATCTTTAGCTCAAACAGTAGACCAATTGGAGAATTGGACAATCCCTTAAAACCCATTGCAGTTTCTATTTTCCACTGATTGCAAATTTAACAACGTGAGTATCAGAACACTTGGCATCCAAAAATAAGTTTCCTGATATGATATTCGATAGCTTTTTTGGTTCAGTCTTGTAAGATGTAATTGATCTATCTAGATATTTCCCAATAGGCTACTTAAAAGATTATTCTAGATTCTGCTTCCCATTACACACTGAGCATCTTGAGTATCAGTGTGCATGCGAAATAAAGCTTCCAGTGCGGAAAACTTCTCAAATGACTTGAAATCAATGTATAAATAGTCTAATTAATTAGGAATTAATATGAAAAATTATATAACATATTTATTTTTTGCAGTTTTTTCATTCATAGTCAAATAGGTTCTCAGATTTTTATTTAAAAACAAAAGGAAAGGCCGTTCATTGATACTTAATTTGCACTTCGAAAGTATAATTCCACTTGTAGCTATCATGTCATGTAAAAGCCAGCATGAATGATCTAATTTGAATTTTATATTGACTTCTATTCTTTCTATCTGTGAAAAATTCAAAGGGTTTAAGCTCATCCTTTTAACAATTTTTTATCATCGTTTTTCTTTCCTATAGAATTCCTTCATACTGAAAGAATAAAACAACATGAGTTGTGTACTTATTTTAATTTAACCTATGGTATTTCTTAGAAGTGGATAAAAAGTTGATTTCATTTTGTAGTTACTGATATATTCTGATGTTCCTTGCTGCGTTACTAATGTGTGAAAAATTAAATTTAATTCCACCTTGGCGGGTTTTTTTATCATTTTAAAGCTGACTGGTTTTGATATTGAAACGGATTTTGAAAAACAAACAACATTTAAACGAAAGAAATCCCATTTTTTTCTGAAATCGAGTTACTCAGCTGCTGATTGGTTACCTTCCTCTCAAACTTGGAGAGTTGTTTGCAATTACAGATTTGCGTGCACAGTCTTTCATGTAATGAGCTAATTACCGGCCAGGGAACGTGGAGAAGTGTTTGCGGTACTTATTGATTGGGGCATTTGCGAAACGTTTTAGGTGGGTTTTTTTACGGTACCAAAAAAACAGCTCCTTAAAAAATAGAGTATATTTAAGTATACTTCATGAAGTTTTTTACAGAAATAATTCTAAAATCGCTGATGTGAAGTTCGGATTTCGATACATGGAAAAAATGAAATAAATTGCAATAATTCTGTTTTTTCTACATTGTGGGTGTTATCTAAATAATTTCTTTCATATATCTATTTAATTTTGTTTATTTTTTTCCTAGAATAAGGTGAGAGACCCCCGATGTGGGCGGGAGCTATCTGGAAGAGATGAAGGCACCCATTTTGCGGGAACATAATTGTGGCATTATTTCACTGCAAGTTTTCAGAGGTGACACATGTGGGGTTGGTTTCCATGCAGCTAGTGATGGTTCAGCATTTCATTTAGATCTGTTAAATAGTTTAAAGCAAAAATTGGGATCTACTTAAGTCTACTTCTTAAAATATATTTTGAAAATCAGTTGGAACTCTCGTTTCATAAATCTTTATTTTGCTAGAAGCAATTCATTTTCATAAATAAGGGTACTTGATATCGAAAGATAACGTCATAATATCTTGGTTAAAATTTAGCTTAACAAGTTTAGTCAGGTGGCAGAGGGTTGAATTTCGTATTTGGATTTGGAGATCCGAGCGCCGGGATCCATGTCGAAGAACAGGCATCCTTATTTGGGTAATCTGAAACGCCTCAAGTAGATTTAGTGAAAACATTTAAAAATATAGTCTAGAACAGGAAAATGACTGCTAGAGTTTTCTTGATAATGTGGTAGACAGTCAACAATTGACTTAAACATTGTGGTTGAAATGATTTACGTTTCAGTGGGTTCCGTTCTCTATTTTGATATGATCTTTGCCATTATTTTGTTCTCATAACGTTAGGATGTGTTCCGGCAATTTAAGACAATTAATTGGTAAGTTAAATCAGGATTAGAAGTGATGCTGTGGTATTTTTCTCTATCATCCACAATCTAAACGGCATGTTAAAATCATTGGAATTACTTTGCTCAATTCAACGGCAAAAGTTTCGAGGCCGGAGGGTTCCATGTTCGAAGCCCGATTCCACTGAAGATCCGCCATGTACAGGTGTCGCCCTCGTCATCTGACCGAGGTTCAAAATTACGAGGCCCATCCCCAAATAGCCCTCGCGCTGCTTCAAAACGGGACGTTAATATAATTAAACTAAACTACATATTGTTTAATTTTAGAGCGCTTCAATTAGGTTTCTTAGTTGCATATAACTGCTAATTAAAATAAATTACTTCCAGCAAACTTCGAAGAAAGCGGCTTTGCGAATACTACTTTTTAATTCACTTTATTAGCAAATCCACATTGAAAATGATTTAATAACAGTAAAATCTTGCCTATGTATTGCAATGCGTCTTGAGGCCAAATATTATGAAATAAGTCTAAAAAATTGAACTTGAATGATATAGTTTTAAAATTTCTTTGTGATTAATGAGAGATAAACTTCCATTGCGCTACTGCCTTAATAGCTAATGAAATTCAGAGGCCGCGCAAATTATGAATCCAAAAAGAACATACGTTTCATCCCAATTTGTCTCTTGTCGAAAATCCTGAGCAGGAAATTCGGAATAAGTTCATCGATAACACCTCTGTAAGCTAATTAATCATTTGAACTACATTAAAACCTCTTTTAACTTATCTAATTGGGAGCAGAGTGTTATCGGAAAATCGAATAACCCTCCCACATCCCGGGAAACTAGAAGTGAGATATGGTAAATAGATCACTGAATTAATTATTTTAGACAAAAAATTCGTCAATAATGAGCAGAAATTACGTGATGGATTTGTAATACTTCAATAAATGCTATGAAAATTGTTTTAATTAATGTTGCGCAGTTTGAAGGTTTTATAACCGTCCTCAACAAAACGGTGCCTAATTAGAGCCGAGTCAAATAGATATTTTGATCTGGAAAATCTAATAGACAATATCTATATGTGCAATTGCGCTGGTTATAACACAGTCTGAATTCCACACGAATGAGGTAGAAGCTAATAGACAATATCTATATGTGCAATTGCGCTGGTTATAACACAGTCTGAAT
>BGPR01002018.1:22937-103923 GCA_013235015.1 Araneus ventricosus
GACAATATCTATATGTGCAATTGCGCTGGTTATAACACAGTCTGAATCCCACACGAATGAGGTAGAATCTCAGTAAAAAATATTATAAACGAATAGAATGAGAATTTACAACAACAAAAAATCACACACAACGCACATGTTGGATAAATTTATTAAAATCTTTCCTTTGTTTAATGTATGGAGGGTTGAGAGTTAAAGTGAAGCAAGTCCACATTTCGTCCATTTTGCACTGATACTAGCATGTTAGTGTAGAGATGTTATATTGTTTGTGTAATTATGATTCACGGTAGAGTTCGATTGGCTTCCAACAGGCTGCAAGGACAATCAGAAATCCACTGTTATTTGAAATGCAATTAAAAAAATGATATCTGTTTTCTCAAAAATGTATCTCATGGACTTGGTTCATTTTAACTCTGAATATTAGAAAAAATTTCCGTAAGGAAATCCATGAAAAATAAGTAAATAAATTGTCTGCCATTTTAGTCAATAAAATATAATGGTAATCCCTACTACCCAAAGCACATTGAAAAATAATACACATAATCTCTGGTATTTCGAGTTAGTGGTTGTCAGCCATTAGTAAGGAGCGAATTCGATTTTATTAGGCGAACGTTATTCTCCTGAAAATTTTTTATTGTGTTATGACCCAGAGAATATTGATTAAAATTATTAATATTAGAATATTTACTATAATGGTAATCATTATTTTATTGACTAGTATAATCACAAGGAGTATTACTATCAATTTTTCACTAAAATCCGACAGTATGATTGAGTATTAAAATCTTCTGAATATAAAATACATAGAAATATAATAAGGATTAATTTGTCGACATAAGAAAACATTTCTAGATTTCCCCTTTATGAAAATAGTTCGAAGGATATATACAAATGTTTGCTTTGTTGCACTGTCACAATTTAGCCGGAAGACCCGGCGAATGTAAATAGATGTGTCGCTATTTTAAGCTCTCTTAAATGATGGTTTTTATTTAAGAATAACAGCCTTCGGCAACCAGCTGGTTTGCTCATCATATTAATAATAATCATTTAATTAAATAAATGAAATTCAAAATTTATAATAAAACTGTACAAAAAATTGTTTTCAAACTGAAATGTCTGAACTAAATAAACTATTATTTTTGAAAGATAAAAATAAAACAGAAGATTCAATCCAATGATTACTATAGTTGGAAGAAAAGTTTTCATCTTCCAGTATGTCGGCTTGAATTTCAATGGTTACTTATTACTGAATTAATTCTAATATTGAGAGGAGCTAACGAATGCAATTGTCATTTGCGATTTCTCAAATATAATAGTTCAGTTTTTTGTCACATTACGAAAACAACTTGAAGAGAATTTCATTTTCAGGTGAAATCAGAATAAGAAATAAGCGAAGTGGAATTTAAAACAAAAAATTAAAAAAAGTAAACGAGTCACTCCGGGGCATTTAATTCAAATTTGGGATCGAGAGTCAGAAATTGGAACTACCTCAGGTACTCTGCTTTGTGCTCTTTCATTTTTTCTCCTTAAACCCTATCAGGTAAAAGAAAACAATCGAGTTGAAAATGATTGTTATGGCACTAGCCATTCAACTTTATCTAGAAGCGAGAGATGACCTTGCCTAAGTGCTCCAAACCCCAAATTTGGTTTCTCGGTTCTTTTTCTCTTCGGTAGAGAAGGAAAATTGTAAACTTGAATGACCTTAAAACACTGATCATTATTGTTTAAAAATTAGACAAAATATTATATAGCATTTAAACTAATATCATTGGAAAAATCGTTGTTTCTCCTTTATATTGGTATATAAGTAATTTTCATTTGATAACTGTTTCAGAAGTTATTGGCAAAAACTGAGTAAAACCACCTAATGTTGGCTTAATTTTTGTTATTTATTTAAATAAATAAAGAAATGATTCGTTTTGAAACTTCAAAATATCACATTTGACTTAGAAATAGCCCCTAGAATGGCATGTGCAAATTTCATTTTGGTATTTCTCACCTTTTCGGAGGAGTTCTTGTAACAGACAGACATATATTTTGTGTTTCATATATATAGATTTATAGCAGCGTTATCAGTAGTTTATCTTTTTGGTTTGCATAAAACCCGTTACTTTAATTTCCGTAAGGTGCTGATAAAAATATGCCGCTCTTGAAACTATCAAATGCAAAATAGCTTCTCAATATTCATATTCCTCCTTAAGATTCCTAATTTGTCGAGTTCTGAACAAGGAATTCTGCGTTTTTGCACATGTTTATCTAGATTGGCATGCTTCATGTTTATAAAATGGAATTTTGCAATTCATTTTTCACTTACTCCCTATTATGCTATAATTTTGAAATTTCACACAGAGACGCAACTTCCGGATTTATAAAAGTGCGACGATCGCAAACAATAAGACAAGAAATATTTAGGACGATTTTGATATTAATACGAGAAAGTGTTGCTAAGTGCGTTTCACGTTGACAGAAAAATGCTTAAACAAGCTTTTCTTCATTTACATAAAATTTTGTCCATATGGTTATGTCCAAGCAAAAAATAAAGATTTACCATTTCGGTGAATGACCATTATATCACAAATATGATTTTTCTTTAATAGTTCAATTTTTAGGAATTGATCATGAAGTATGCAGTTTGTATGCATAATTTTTCGGTAATTTTTAAGTTTTAACTAGTATAAATGTATATGAAATTCTTTAATAGTATTTCATTTCAATAATTGATCTCGTTCAGTCGGTTGTTTTTAGGATTTGATGATGAAGTATGCAGTTTGTATGCATAATTTTCCGGTAATTTTTAAGTTTTAACTAGTATAAATGTGTATGAAATTCTTTAAAAGTATTTAATTTCAATAATTGATGTCGTGTACCATCATGGGCGAAATAATCCAATAAATTTTATCCTTAATTGGTATTTCGTCCGATAAAGTGCAAAGCACCAATGCTTTTCATCTAACAATGTTCTGAAGACCGATAATAATACGATGTATGACTGCTAATGCCTAAATCAATGAAAAAATGGAATACCGCTTACTGCATCGGCTATATAAAAGGGATCATTATCACATTGGAAATTTGATGTTTAATGTCGCTCTAAAACTTCACATTTTTTAAGTATGTCGTTCTTACTATGTTTATATACTTTTCAGAACTTATTGATCGTTTTAACACGATGATTTTCCCCAATTCTTTTGAAGATTATTGAATTTCATGCCAAATTCTGGAAGAATGATTTATAGTTGTTAATACTTCATCTTTCTTTAAAGCACCCTTCATATGTCTTTTTTGCACTCCTCTTTGTTTAAAATCTAAAATAAGAAGTATATTAACATTTTCGCGATGAAGAAAATTGTTCTTAAACATTCCATACCCTATTAGCGCGAGTTATAGTACGATATCTCCATAACGTTGTTCGATATTCTGAATGTCGTACAGAATCGTCAAGATATGTCAACAATATTCAACAGCATCTTGTGCTATTAATGTGCTCTTCAAAACTACCTGGAATGCATTCCAGAAAAAATTGCGGTTTCTTAGATATTTTATAAATCGTTGCTAAAATACATCCTTCATTGATTTTTTAATAATTATTTTGACTAGAGGTCTTCCAGAGGTCGAAATTCGACCGCGATTCCTTAAATTTTTAAGTTTGAACGTTATTGAGGTTCTTTTGTCAAAGAGTATACTTCTATAATCATTGCATATAATTTTTTTGAATTTTGTTCTATTCCGAATGAATTTTGAATTTTATTCTATTGCTGCTACAGTTTTCTTTCTACAACAGATGTATATTCAGCAATCTATGTATTGATATCTATTACACAAAATATACAATGTTTATACAATGTATGTACAAAGTAAACAATACATGTTTTATTTCATTTAGTTTAATGTATTTGTAATACATATTGTATATAAATTATTTAGCGATAATCTCTACTCAGTGCGACTGTTTGGCCGCATACTTTTATGTGTTTGACATTCAGTATAAAAGTCAACAATGAATGTTTTATTTTATTTAATTTAATGAAGTAGTAATACATACTATATATAAATTCCTTAGAGACAATCTCTACTCTGTGAGACTGTTTGACCACAGACTAATATGTGTTTGACATAAACAGATTTAAATTATCGCATTTTGTATTTCACTCCGAAGAGTTTTTTTATAAATAATCTAAATAAACTCCCTCTTTGAGTGGATTTCACTGCGGGGGGGGGGATTAAATCAATTACAAATCATCCACTCCGCATTTACTCCGCTAATTTTTTACAGTGTATGAACGTAAACAATAAATGTTTAATTTAATGTATTTGTAACACATATTATACATAACTTTTATCTGTCATCTCCATATGAACTTTAACTATTCTAAATCACACACTCCTCAGTGCGCGCAATGTGCTTAAAAAGGGGTACAAAGTTTTTTCTTCACGTATTAATATATAGATAACAGCGTCATTAGTGTTCGTCTAGAAATCTAGTAGTATTTTCGTCTAGAAATCTAGTAGTATTTTTGTCTAGGAATTCTGTAGAATACAGAAACTCTTATGTTATTATACTGAAGTTAATCAAATATATTTTACTCTTATAAACTACCTTTCAAAATGAAACACCGATTTATAAAACTGAAATATTCTTTATCATAAGTTTAACTTAATAACGACTACTTCAGATAAATTGTAAATTCAGCATATAGTTAACTTGCATCATTTATCATTTAGTAACTCAGAATTAAGAACATGCAGATTCATAAAGCAATTTGTTAGTGTTAACTTGAAATAAGAGATAAGCTGACAGTTAAAAACGCTTTAGCGACACAACCAATATGATTTTTTAAATGATGCTGAAAGAATGGTGATCTGTTAAACGGTGATGTAAGCGGTTAGAATTCAGTATTATAAATAATGTAATAATGGATAATTGTAATAATAAAATATTCCATGAGCATATTCTGGAAATGGATTTTAAAAGATACTAAAAAGTGGGGAAAAACTGACACAATATGTTCGGAAATTTGCTTATTCTTTATATTCCATCATAAGGCTGTTACTGAGTATGTTAATCCAACCTCTATCTAAACACAATCTGTAAAAAAATTTTCATTTTTCTCAGAAAACGAAATTATCCGCCCTCCCAAAAAATCAGTTTTAATTTAGTTTTCTCGTGGAAAGTGTAAGCAAAAGATAGAATATAAGCAAGAGACTGGTGCCTACAGGGTAACAAAAAAGTATAGGGGTCATTTTTGAAGGTTTTTATTTCCAAAAGTTATTACACAAATTCAGCAATGGTTCTCAATATGTCGACCTTCGGCATAATAGATTTGTCTACAACGCTTTGGCCATGATTTCAAAGCCCGCATTTCAGGGGTATTTTCTTCACCTTTTCTCTAATAGCCTTTTGAAGGCACCTCAGCGTAGAAACTCTTCGCTTATTCAGTTTGTTTTTCAGATGTCCCCATAAGAAATAGTTACATGGTGTAGCGTCAGGACTGTTTGGCATCTATTGTTGTGGCTTCAGGAATTGCACTCGCTGATCCGTGAGGAATTTCTGGGTGACCCTAGATGCATGCGATGGGGCAGAATCCTCATGGAAAACAGCATCACCATTTGGGTACAATCGGCAGTAATCATCCTTAAGAAAGGGCTTTAAAATCTTCTGTATGTAATACTCAGAATTTATTTTGGCCCCAGGTTGCACAAACCGTGGTTTGGTAACACCATTGGCGGAAATGCCCATCCAAACCATTATGCCTTTGGGATGAGGCACCGTGGTTGACAGAGTCAAGTCTCGCCTGTTCTGGTCACGGATAAGATATTGAACTTTAGATTTAGCATTGGTATCGGATAGATAGATCCAGGCTTCATCAACTTTCGCCATCTGTCCTTACGGAGAAACTTGTAGAGTAGCCATGAACGTTGCCTCCTAATATGCACCGATCTCTTATTCAAGTGATGACATTTAGGGGTTTTTTTATGTCATTTTTTCTTTAACGTATGTTTTAGTTGATAGCTTACAACTTGCTAGCTCAGGTTAAGAGCTTTAGCCATGTTTGCCTGTGTAAGTGGATCCGGTTTCGATGTCATCTTCTCAAGCCTCTGCAAATGTGATGCCTTCAATTTACTTCGACGTCCGTTTTTTATTGGTTTTGAATCATTTTTCGTCGATCCGAGTTTTGAGTTCTTGATGCGGGTGACATGGCTGAGTGAAATCGCAATACCTTTCTTTTTAAAATGGGTTTGTATAATCCCGTGGCTCCATCGAAGTTCTAAACGTGCTTGTACTTGACCAATCAGCATTTGGTCAAATTTCTTCAAAGGCATTATTGTGATTTTATCGAACAGTACTGCAATCGAAAGTCTAATAGTGGAGCTTTCGATCTGTATGCTGTATATGTAAAAAGGTTTTATAACTTTACTGGTGGATAATCACAAAAGTGATCCCTATAATTTTTGTCACCCTGTAGTTTGGATCAGTGTCATCAATTCTATTAAATGTTAGGGCCATAAAATTGGTAAATTATATTGTAGCAATGGAAATGGAATGTTTGAAAGCATCTGTAAGAGAAAGCGCTACATGGTTACAGTTACAGAACACGTTTTTAGATTTAGGCATCATACATTAATTACATTAACAAAGGACGAAAGTCCTTACGCCGTTTTAAATTAAGTAGAAAAATTTGTTATTATTTCCTCATATAGGAAATTTCTTTATCTACAATTTACTATAATCATTTTATGAAAATAATTTAAAAATAAGTTCAGGGGAAATTGTTTTGTTGTTGTCCAAAGGCTGCCTACATTCGACCAAAACATTTGCCAAAATTAGACGATTTAAATCAATAGGATTATTATCTTAAACTGCAGGAATATCTCAAAAGGCAGTTTATCGCCACTAGTTGTCCTAATAAATTGGAATATGTGAAAGCAAAAAACAACAAAAGAATCCATCAAATGTTGGATCAAAAAGTGTAAAAACTTAGGATACGTCTAATTTGTGAGGAATGAAAGGGAGGAGAGGAAGTGATACAGTGCAAAAAATGTCATATTTGGTTTCATGCATTGTGCTGACGTGAATTTGAAAATCAAAAAACATTTTTGCTTTAATTGTTTCAAAGAAATTGGTGGCCCAATCTTCGCAACCAGTGGTCGAATCTAGGCAACAGGTTTCTTTGATTGGACCGATGACACATTTTTTTAAAGTGCATTTCATATAAAGTTAATTACACTGTTCTAAAGATAAATAAACCACGAAAAACTCCTACCGCTTGTTTTTCATTAGAATTGTTTCTCCATCACTGCACATTAAAACTGTTCAGGTGACCAGACAAATTCGGTGACTCTCCCTTATGTCTGATTTAATAAATTAAAGACTCCAAATGTGTTTAAAGGCTTCATATAATATGTAAAAAATATTTACTTCGAGCTTCTTGTTTTGCTGCAAGTTTTCGAATGGTTTCTGAAGATCATTCGCAATGATTTAACATTTTATCTATCGAATAGACGGGAAACATGCCTACAACTTCCTATGATGGGAAAACTATAATGCAAGCTTCCCGTAAAATTCAAGTTACAAATTTCTCAGGTTACAAATAGTCTCATTATTTAAATAAATGAATTTTTTCTTTAGTAATAAATTTAATTAGTAGCAATGTTAAAAATTATAAATTACTCATATTGGATAGATTATTGAAAATAAAATTTTGGGGGTATTTTGAATGAGATAAAAGTTTAAAGAAAGCCTCCAAGAAGATCTTCCATTTTGAAAACATTTTGAGAGTTATATTAAATTGATGAGTTCATCCTTATAGCATTAAAAATTCAATTCTTTGGCCGTATAGGCTATGAAGTGGAATAATTTGCAAGATATTCCAAGTTAAGAAGTTAATTGATTTTTCTATGTAAAATTCAACGTAAAATTATCTTGGGAGAAAATGTCTCTGCATTTTGAAAATTAAAACTTTTAGCAGTGTTTAGCTAATTTTTAGAAAAGAATAAATTATAAATAACAGATAATAAATAAAAATATAATTATTTATTATATTTGAGTGCCTGCAATTAAATTATCATAGAATTGGATGAAACAAATTTATTTGTTAAATACACTAAGAGAAATCTCTAAACAGAAGTCCATAAGTAATTATAAACAAATGAAGAATGACATCCGAATAGACAACTCAAAAATAAAAAATACCCTATTAGTAAATAAAAGTCTCGGTATTAGGAGAAAAAAGGCCCCATAGTAACTGGAACGCGTATAATATGATGCAAAAAATTTCTTGAATATTAATAACTTTATAATGGAATATAAAATATTATTTATATCCTTGAGAACTTTTAACTGGCTTAGAAAATAGTTTATGTTTAAAATTGCTAAAATTATTATTTTCGAATGCGAGTTAATTACCTAGTTTTGTGTAACCCCTCTCTAATTACTGGGAATATAACATAATGTATTCTGGAATATAAAATTTTAAATGGATGTAAGAATTCTCAAAATATGAGAAGGGTACTTGTCCAAAAAATTATGATTTTGTGAAATATAAATCGAATTTCAATATCAGTATTTAAATATCTGTTATAAAAAAAATAAAGAAAAATTTGGATCCGTTGGAAACCTGAAGTTTTTGTTATTATTAAAAGCCTAAACAATGAACGTTGTGAAAAAGTAAGTTGCAAGGGAAATGCTTGAAAAATATAATCAAACAAGCTTCTTAAATCGTGATTGGATGTTTCAAAATTTTGATTTTTGCATTAATAATAAATCTTTAAAATGATTATACCTACGAAATTGATTTGAGATTTATTTAGAAAAATTTCCTTTTCCAATTTGACAAAAGTACTGGTAATCAAAGTTGTCTTAACGTTGTTACAGGCACATTAACATTTTCTAAAATTTTTATAAGAAATCAAAAATGTTCCGGAATCAGAAACTAGGGGGAAAATACTCCAGTTTTTGAATCACATACATGAACTACATGTGGAATTTTTTCCAATTGGGTAATGGACCTATGTCATAAAGTTTCCCGATGACATAAAATTTCAGAATGACTGAAAAAAGAAATGTCCCTCAACGCTTAGTGTCTTTCTTCAGGAGCTTTATTCAGAAAAGGCAGCCTTCGCCCCGCAAGACTGCCGTAAGTTAATTTTCCTGGTTAGAAGTTATCACCTGGCACTCTCTCTGTACGTGTCCTTTTTTGTTGCACCTCCAGCAAGTCATATTCGAGTTTCGTCGAGGAGTGTTCTTCTTTCCAGCAACACTACTGTTAAATAATTTTTCTAACCTGTTGAATAGAGATTCAAATTTATCATCCCGTTCTCTACTGATGTCATCCTCAGTGTCTATTGATCTGACATGTCTGGATGTCTTTGAAACAGTTGTCGCAGCCTCATATTTCATGCTATAAGCTAGAGCAGATTTCAAGTCCTTGGCATCAATCAACCTCGTTGAATGCTGCGTTTCTTCGTCTCTGATGGCGTCGACGAAGTACTGGGCTGCTAGTCTTTTCCGAACATCTAGAGGATACTCAGCGTACGCCAGGCTCAATAATCGCTCCACATCGGCGGCCAATACTTGAAGGCTTTCTCCTGGCTTCTGTCGTCTTGTATTTAGTTCGGTTTTGTAAAACTGCGTGAGATGGCTGTCACCAAAGCTGGATTCCAGAGCGTTATCGATGTTCACTAGGTCCGTCAACATATCAGCTGGTATTCCTTGAAGAACCGCTGATCCTCGGAGAGAGGACACAAGTTGACTGGCTTTTCTTAGATCCATTTGTAGAGCTGACTACGTCGAACTGAGTCTTGAAAACAGTCCATGATGTTTTTCCGTCAAATGTCAAAGGTATGACTATTGATATGGAATACATGAGTTCTGGACTTGTCTGGAAACTGTTTGGCCTGTCCTCAAGTTCACTTATTCTCCTCTCGAGGTTGCCAATCTTCCCTTGAACTTAACCCTTTGCCTCCTTGATCTTCTTTTTAACTTTTTCCTCTACTCCTTCGATCTTCCTTTGAACTTCGCTCTCTACTTTCTCGATCTTTCCTTTCACATATTGGAATTCCTCTTCTATTTTTCCTATGCATCCTTTCAACATGATTCTTAATTTCTTCAACTTGACGCTCGACGTGTACTTCGATCTGATTCTTTATTTCCTCTTGTCCGGATCGCATTTCTTCCTGCATTTGCTTCATTCTCTCCTGTGCTGATAGCATCTCTTGTTCTAGTCTCTCTTGCCCGCAACGCATCTCTTCCTGTCCAGCCTTCATCTCTGCCATCATGGCGAACAACTTCTCAAATTTTTCATTCATAGATATGGTCAAAGGTCTGGTCTCTGACATTCACAGGAAAACCAAAAACCCACCAAATGTTACAAAAATTGTCTTGTGGGTGTACCTGAATGCAGATTAACAAGCAGGATAAAAAATAAATTACTTTATTCCACGAAGGTTTCAGAAATAAATCTCAGTCGCTCAAATTTTTCTCAGTTCAGCAGCTTCTTTGCTGATCAAAGTCCAACTGACTCTTCTTGGTTTGAGAGCTTGCTTTTATATCTTTTCAACAGGAAGTGACGTCCTTACATAGGAAGTGATGTACTCTCTTGAAGGTTCATGGAATTACTGGCTGCCAGTAGAGACAGGTCCACAGTTCAGAATTTTTCTAGAAGATTCCTTTTGGCACCAAAGTCGCCAAGTTCGCCAAGATTAGCATGTCAGGGAAGCAACTTTATAGCTTTGTAGCATTGTTTTTATTGAGTGTTTGGGTACAGGATGAATCCCTAATTTTTCATGTAACAGCAGACTCCTTTACAGTTCATAAACTCTTGTTCATTTTTCAAAATGAAGTAGAAAAAATGTTTTAAGAATGCAGTCATAGATTTCATTTGTGCAGGTGGGTCTTATAATATCTTTCAAGAATGTAAATCAAAAGCCACCGAAATGCTAAGTATTTTTAATGAAACATGTGTGAGTAAATAGAGAGTTGAGGTAGTAAAGGGCGACGAGGCGACTACCACTGTTGAAGCTAAGTTCATGTGTTCGTGTAAATTTATAGCCCACAATGCTGAATGTATGGGCTCATGATAATCCACATTGTATCACATACGTATGAGAAAAGATTCTTCATGAGTGTTTGGACTGTCATGGTTCGTAGCTATTTAGAACGACGTACATATCACTTGGTCTGAGGAAGGGTTGTAGATAAGAGATCCTTCTATAAGCTCTCTTGTCGGTATTTCTTTCAGATGTCTCTTCCAAAATTCGCACACGAATGTGGTTTCAGCACAATGGAGTGCAAGCTCACTTCAGGTTTAATGTCAGAAATTACTTTGACGCTTTTCAAGACCGGCTATGGAGATGATGTAGGAGGACCTGTTGTTAGCCATTAGATTACTGCACTTGACATACATGAATTTCTTCTCCTGGTGGCACATTAAGAGCACGTCTAACTGTATCATTTAGTCTAGAAAATCTAGTGGACAATTGCTGCTAGATACATGCAAGAAATGCCCTGTATCTTACTGTTATCCGGAAATCTATGACCCACCGTTATGAATTTCTTTTTACTATTGGTAATCACACATCCAGGCACCTAGTATTAAAATATGTGAATTATTTTATTTTTTGTATCTATTGAATTTCCCCATCTTTCTTACTTACCGGTTGTTCGAATTTTCCTTACTTGCTAAAACTTATAATCTAAATAGATTTCTAAAGCTAAAATATTATCTTTAGACAAATTACAGATTACCTTTAAATTTATACAGATGCAGAAAAATTCAGATTTCCAAATGATTTTCTCCATAATAATAACTTTTGTAAATTTTCAAATTATACATATTATTCAATTATACAACTTTTCAAAATTACAAATAGTTGTCTAAATCGTAAAGAGAGTTAAAAAGGACAAAAATAAGAAACTCTTTAATTGAATATGATTGCAGAACTAGCTTTTGTATATTTTACCTTTCATTTTGAAGTAATTTGCAAACATTTAACATATTTATTTTGGAATATGCTTCAATTCGGCTTTTGAGGCATCCCTGATGATTGCGTCTTTAATTCCGAAGACTCAAATAAATCATTACCAAAGACAATCCATTCAGAATATTTCAAAGCTCAACCAATGATTGCAAAATTCTCTCTGAAAGCAAGTTATATTTTGTACACGTTTGCTTTACTTTTACTATTTAAATTTAAAAATTGAAATTTATAGCTACGGAATTATTAATGATAGAATGTTTATTTTCAAATCAGTTACAGAATCTTGTGCAAATTAATCTTAAATTGTTCATTATGAAGAATTTCTGTGAATCCCTTTTTTATTTCATTTGAATCGGATGTAAATAATCTGATCTTCATCTAGCTTTAAACTTGGTTGTTATAATTTTCCTGTTAAGCTGCTCTAAAAACAAAACTTTAAGTCACATATCTGCAAAAATTTCTTAGCACTGGTTGTAGATAATTTTGATATTAAACGTGATTTATTCCTCAATAGCAGTTGATATTTCCAAAAAGTAATCCCTTTTAATTGGATGATGTAAATTATAAATTGTGATATAAGTTAACTTCTAAGTAAAAGTTTTATCAAAATCTTTATTTGTTTCTAATATATGAAAGATTTAATTGCTTCAGAATTATTAAATTAGAATATTTCTCTGGTGCTGTATATACATTAGAAAGTTTCTGAAATGTTAAAAATTACCAATAATTAAAATCTTCTCCTGGAAAGATAATTATATATGTTTCACTAAAAACTTGTTCAAGATATAATTTGAATAATATTGACATTATGACATTAAAAAAATAGAAATGTCTGCTTAAGCCTTTCGGTTTCTGATATTACTGGGTTTAACGGTTAATAATTGGATTTTCTTCCAGGGGTAGAGTGACAGGAGCGTGGCGTAGTTGCGAAGTGTGACACGTGCCATGTGATCGCAGCGAGAACAAGCTTCACAACCACAGAAGTCAAATGTTCTAATGGAGTGCACAGGACGTTCGTGCCAATAAAAGAGAATTTGCGGGAAATGCTATTTCTTGACTTTTTTCTGAAAAAACAATGCATCTGAATGTTACTGCATACTTCGGGATGCGTGTGGTGAACATGCACCATCGAAAAATACGTGTGAATGCTGATTTAACGGCTATGGAAAGAAGAGAATTCTGTATATTTGGTGGGATCTGGAGGGTGTGGTGTATCACAAGTTTCTGAAATCTAGTCAACAGTGCTCACTACCAATAACAAATTTATGAATTTGAGCCACACACTGATAGTCAAACGACCGCAATGGGTCATGTGTCCCATTTTGCATCCTGACAATACAACTCCACATACGTCCAAACTAGTGAATAAACACGTTAGAAGATTATGCCTGGGAAATGTTGCCCACCCTCTGTATTCACCAGACCTTGTGCTGTCCGAATTTTACCTGTTCCGGTCGATGGCCTGCACATTGTCTCAACAGCACTTCCGAACGTACGACAATGTGGCCTGATGGCATATTTACAAACCCTATCCTGATAGAACTGAGGCAGGAAATCGGACAATATGATTGGCTCGCTTCGCCGAGAACCAATGACGTCGTTCTTTGTTCTCGTGCGGAAATTATAGCAAAACAAGCGATTGAATGTGGACTTTGAATTAGCTTAGGTTTCCGTTGCTTGGACTTCGAGAATTTTGTTCTACGATATTCACCTACGTAGTAATTTTATTTAGTCTAGCGATTATCCTTTTTTTTGTTTTATTATTATTGGCCTTAATAATAATAATGAATAATTTTAGTATTATTTGGCATTAATTATAGTTAGATTAGTTGACTTTGAAACATTAAATGAACTATTTTCACTGGAATGACGTCAAAAAAAAAACCCCCAACAACATTAACCTGTTAGTTAATACCCTTCAAACAAAGTTGTTATCATTAGAATTTTCATTAGTATAATTTCTTACAGTGTGGGATATTTTATTTTTTATGATATTTTAAATAATAATTTTATTTTTAAAAATATTACAACCCACGGGAGAATGTTTTCTGTGCTCAACTGTGGGAAAACGGAGAAAAGTAGGACGACCCTTGTTTTGTTATGATTGCCGTACGCTACGTGCAAGAGCTGAAAGCGACGTCACTGCCCCTCGTAGCCAATGGTATTGGCCGATTTCCTGCCTCAGTTCTATCAGGGTAGGGTTTGTAAATATGTGGCCTGATGGAGCACTCACTGGATAGCCTCCAAACAAGCAAAGTTTTATACGGACGGTATCCAAACCTTACCTGACAGATGTTGAAAATGCGTAGCTAGAAATGGCCATTACTTTGAGTAAAGCATGGGTTTTGCTTCGCTTCCATTTCTCGTATTTCCATTCCATCCAAAATCCGCATTTTTTAGCGGTACACCTAGTAAATTGTTACAAATATTTTGTATTTCTCTTTGTCCTGAGCATGAATTTTTAAAACAGAATATTCATTACTTGTTTTTTATAAAAAAGAACATTTACTTTGAAAGTAGAACTTTTTTGAAAAAGGAATATTTATCATCTTAGCATCAAATCACATTAGTTTTAATAATGATTCATATAAAATAAGCAAAAAATTTTCGGTGAGATGTAAACAGCTAGTCAAAAATTTTTCTTAATCCTATAATAAATCTCTTTTAATTGCTTTTCAAATACTTCAAGGTTTTCGTCCCGAGTGGCATTTCTCGATGCTAATTAAACTTATTGAAAGCAAAGTGGCTAATTAGCAACACTTTGCTACTAATGAATTAGAAACGTAGCTGACTGTTTGACACTCAAAGATGAAACCTTAAAAAATTACTTAAAATTATCACACATTTTCGGAATTAACTTTTTGTTTGACAGTATATGCACGATTTTCCTTCTGAAATTCATCTATATATGATTAATTTCAATGAATTAAAATTGTTTATGCTTTAAAAATGCATATCCAGATTACAGAATACTAAGACGAATCTCTAAATTGAAACTTATCATTTATAGTCGAATGATGGATGTTTGTAGTTATACTGTATGTTTTCAATCCTCATGAGAGTTTTTTTCAATATTATTTTCCTTTCCATGCAAGGAGAGATTAAAACAACAGCGATTTATGAATCTTACTGAAAATCTAAATGATTACCCAAACGGATATATAAAATATTCTAAGAAATATACAAAAGTGACATGAAAATATTATTTGACTGGAAAATTTCAAAGCTTTTTAAATATTCCATATGTACATTCGGTAGTCGATTATGGATTTGGAAGTTTTATTGTTAATTAACATCAAAGAAATGGGGAAGGAAAAATATAGTTTATGAAAGGAAAATGAAGAATAGGGTAACAATTGCGATTGGTTGTCCAAAATAGTCACTAATTTCTTTAAACTTTTACTATTGTGTTCATTAAAATTTTGGAATGTTTTACGAAATGTTTAGGTTAAATGATGGCAATTTAAGGGTGTTAACTTCTAAGCAAATCTGCATAAAATGACGTTAGATCTTTCATAAAGTGGGATATTTTCAATCCTATATTTATTTTAACTAAATGAATCATAATCTTTGAAGTTAATTAGCGAATCTTCTTATTTAATACTACCTTATTATTTCTTTATTAGGAAAAACCTATATTATTAAATTTTGAACAACGATTTCTTCTTCTCTTTGTTATACCCTCTATGTTCTTTTCCTTTACATATTACGGCATCTACAGATTTTATAAATTTCATAATTGGCATTTTATTAACTAATAAAACTAAATTTCTTGCTAACTGGCTTACAAATAAACCATAAGTATACTCGCTTGCAATTTCATAACTTGCATATATTAATAAGTTAAACTACGTTCATAAAGGGTTGATTAAATGGACGCAGTTATGCAATAGAAACTATATCCAAGATATATATTTTGAAAGACAGCTGTTTTTGGAAAACATTGCAAAAAATATTTCTACTGCAGCATTTTACCAAAAATTAATCATTCCATTAATATTAGTGTGTTATGCAATGGGGTGGAGTTATCACAATTTCACATTATAAACTACACACTATGCACACAAAGCTGCAGTTTGATCGATTTCCCCCAAAAATAGTTGTTCAATAGGTGTTTATTTTCTTGTTTATTCCTAACTAATTTTCTTCAATAAAAGAGAATAAACGTGAATTCAAAATACACTGAAAAGAAATTTTGAAGAAGTGTTGTGACTGCATACCAATATATTGTGAAAATCTGACAATTACTAGATATCTATTTATAAAGCAAACGAAAATAGCGCATTGAAACTAATATACATTTTTGGTTTTCTTTGCAAATATTTCTGCAAAACGATCATTTCCAACACCATTTGCAGTATTTTATAAACAAAAGATTGCTATAGGAATAAAAATAGTAATTGAAATTGAATAAGAATTAAAAATAGTTTTCAAGCATATATTCTTCTATCTTTTCATAAACCATTTCGTTATCTTTGAAATTTGGCTTTTCGTATACTTTCTGGCATCGTTCGACATTTTACATTCATATTTCAAACATACTTTTATTCATTTCCTTATTTGCTCTTCTGTTGATTTCACAAAATAAACTAAGGATCTCTACGTCAAACAGAACATTTATTCAACTTTAATCGGCTTTTAGTATTTATTGTACGTTTAACTTGAAAGATATCTGTCTGTAAACAAAACTGAGATGCATCTTTGCTTTACCCTAGAGTTTCGCTTTTTCTACATACTTGGCCTTTAAATGATTTTCAAAATGAAAAGATTACAACGCTCTGTTTATACAGCAATTTAATACAATGTTTCCTCTGTATTTTTGGTACATTTTCAGAATCATAAGTACTATTAGGAGATTTAATAAGAATGGAATTGAATAACATCTTTGTGTCAATAACGAGCCAAATACAAAATGTAAATACAGGAAAAGATGATAAACACTGAATTTTTCATATTGCTGTTTTGAGATATTGTGCAAGCAACTGCCATTAAATTCTGCAAAAATTATTTATTCAGAAAATTTTTTAAATGCGAATTTAACCTTTATAAATAATCATAAAATTTAACCTTATAAAAATGTAGAAAAAAATTCAACCAATAAATTTAAAAAATTCATCCTAGATAAATCCCATAGATGTTGATTAAATGAAAAGAGACATTCAATACAATATCCATTCTTAAACTGATATCATAAAGACATTCATTAATTAATTTTAACATGTGATGAGTCTAAGAATAAGAATACTTGTTTTCTCCACCGTAATTCTAAGCCCATTTCTATCATGCTCTTGCAAAATAAAGAGCTGACTGAATCCCTTTGCGGTCCTTCTCCACTCTTTATTCTCTAACAAGTGTTTCTTTTTCGTTCACCAAGTCCATTACTATGCTTTCAGAGTTTTAGGGACATTGCAAAATGTTTCGCATATATTTCATCTTTACTTTTATGTTACGCAAGATTGTGATACTTGAAAAAAAGAAACAACGATTTGGGGTCTAAATAGTTATTTAAATAGTTTTTAATGAAGAGATCTACTTTAGTGTCTAAAAAATTCAATTATATGATTTAATTGGGATGTTGTGAAATCTGAATTTAAATTATTAATACTTTTTTATTATTAAAAGATTAAGTTTTCGTGTATAATTTATTTTTAATCACATGTCTAAATAATTATTCTCATCGTTTAATAATATGTAAACATAGTTTTTCTTACGCCTTCGTTTAACGTATATAAGTATAACAAAAGGAAGAAAAGTGTGAAACATTTTAACTAACAATGGGTTAAAATTGGATGGAATGATATTTCTATAGCAACATAAATTTATGTTATTTTTGTTTAAGAAGCAATAAAGTTAATTACAGGAAGAAAAATAAATTATTTAGCTGAGTTATTATAATATAACACTTTCCTATCATTTTAAAGGTTTTTCTTAGAAATAGCACAAATGGAAAATTATTTACATAGTAAAATATACTTATTTTCTATTTTTCTCATTACCGCGAGCTTCTTTGTTCACTTAGTGTACATATGTGTACGTTTTCTTTTTGCATTCAGGAGTTTAATTAATATTTAACGGAAAATCCTTATGTTTACATTTTTAGAGTTGAGGCTTTATTTTCACGCCCACGCTTTCGATCCAAGTTATTAGATTAAAAGAGAATGAAATCCTCAGAACTTTTAAAATTGAAAGAAAATCTTCAAAAGCCTAAATGGGAAAAATATTTTGTTTACCTTATTTTATGCTTTATGTATAGAATTTTTATTAGGGTAAAATACATTATAAAGAGTCTTTAACGCTTTTCATGTATAATTTTATTTAATTAATCTAATTATTAATAAATGTTAATACTTTCATTAATAAATCGTTAATTCCCTAATTAATCGTCTTTTACTTTAATGTGTTTTATATTTGTTTTTGGAATTAGGCTTATTTGAACACCTTCTGTAGTTAATCCATTTAAAAGCGATATTAAGGGAGAAAATTGATTCTGTAAGATAAATTTATTTCAAAAATATGTAATTCAATTTATTAATGCTTTTGTAGTCTGTTTTCGCTCAAATTTGAATCATTTATTCTCTGATACGTTTCATTTTCTGTTTTCATGAAAATTTCAGGATTACTAAAGATAGCAAGCAGTATATTGAAAAAAAATATTAAAATCCTGATTTTATAATCTTGCATCAAATAATTTATACTATAAACGACACTTTAAAGAGCAAATTGTCACGAAGAAGAAAATGAGAGTGGATTTAAGAAATGCCTTAAGAAGATGTCTTATTATTTAAATCTTTTCGTAGAAATAAAAAGTGATAAACAAAGAATTCATAATTTCAACTTATTTATAGAAAAAATAAGCAGATTTGCTCTCTTAAGAAACATTATGAACAAATTATATCCTTTTAATTTGAATATTATATAATATTTATGCTAATCTTTAATCTTCTAAGTGTATATTTGAGAGGGATGTAGACTCTTTTAAGCTTTTATGTAAATTATTAATTTAAATGTTTTGAAATTTGGTATAGAAATACATTAGAATATAATTATATTACATATCTATAAATTTTTAAAAAATAAATATGCTAAAAAATAAATTAAAATATTTTAAATGGTCGATGATTCCTTGTATTATTTTTCTCGGTTAATTTAAAACAGATATCGCTTAAAAATCCAATTTGGACATATCTGGGTATAAGTTTGTTATTTCATCGAAAATTTAATTTTTAGGAAATATTTGTATGCAAGCTTACTGAATTTTCATTCCATGTTTTTACAAACTAAAATTTATTTTGTTATCTCAATAAGTCGAAACCTAAAATGGATACATAAATTTATTTTAGTGTATTACAGGAACCGTTATTATAAATTTAGCATCATTTCCTCAAATGTTAAGCCATTAGATTATTTTAAATGTAATCTAAAAAAACATTGTTTTGAGAAAATGTATTTTGAAATATATTTTTACCCCTATCTTCAATTTTTACTCTTATGAACACATTAACTATTCATTTTATTTAATAAAACATATTTTAATTCTGTTTTATTCAAATTGAAATGTATATTTTCTTTTTAACTTGTATACTTTCGTTTTAAAATTTTTATCCCCAGCACTATGAAAAAGGCTTATGCTAACGTGATCAGCATAAAATATATGAAGATAAAGCTTTGCAGAAGGACTTCTCGACAAAATAGAGGAAAATGTGATGTTGAAATATTTCCTTTTTCTTACAATTATACATCTTTATTTATAATTATTTTTATAATAATACTTAAAGGATGAATATACGACGTATCATTTGGCTGCGAAATGTTAAAAAAAATTAGGTTTTAAATTAAAAATACCACAGATTAACTTTAAAGAAAAAATGCACTGAGAAATTTCCATGGGAGAAATTTATAGATATGTTTCACTTTAATGTGATACATTTTCGTGGCACTAAAGTGAATTAAATATTGGGCGTTCACCAAATCCTTCCAATTTCAATAACTAGTTGATGCCGCGCGGAGCATTTGTGCTCCGTTCTACGCACACCTTGATTTGAGCTACGCAAAATTAACTTGCATGATTTGCAAACAAAAAAATGCGCGCTAACATATAACGTGCTTTTTACATATATTACAAAAACCTTTCAACGTACAACTGAAAAATTTAATTTTACATATAGCACATTCTCAGATATGCGCCATTCCATTTTCACCAACATCGCTTCTGAATTACTTGCAAATCATGAATCGAAAAATGCATTCAGCAGTTTCGCTTCCGTTAGATGGATTTTTGTATGGCGTCAAGTTCAGGCACCCGGGTTGATGTACAGAGACCGTTGCTGACGAACGGTTGGCTTTGAGTGTTAATCATTTGCTATTTTGTGTGTTTTTTGTTTTTTTAATCAATCCGAGTTTTTTGCGTTCTTCTGTACGACTGTTTTAGGATGAATGAATGCTACTGAAACATCACTGAACAGCAAGATGAAGATTGGACGTGAAGCTTTTCATAAGATGGCGCCTTAAAGTAGCAAGAAAACATTGGTTTCAAGGGAAACAACTTACTGTCACAAATTAGAAAAAGGAGTCTTTTTAGATTTATTTTAATCTTTTTTAATAATTTTTACTAAAATAGGCCTAGATGATTAGTTTCTTCATTATATACAATCCCGTTTTATCTTTAAATATAGTATATCGCGAAAGATATAGTTTAATTTTTGGTATTTTGCATAAAATGTCCTTCCTGTGTTTTCTTATTATCTGGCATTTTCCCTTATCCGACATCAGCGATTCGCATTTAAATCGAATAGCTCAGAATCTACTCTAAGATATTAGTTCTAGGTTTTTGCTTTTTCCACCATAAAAAAGAATTTTTGTCGGAATGGTTCTAATCCAATTGGTGTAGCATATCTAGCCAAGTTCGTGAATCCAGGACTCATGAAAAAGTGAAAGTGTGGCATCTTATGCCGATGAAAGCGCTCTTGGAGCTCCTAGATAGCGTTTGAGGCAGAAGTTTGAATAAGCTCCCGTATGTGGAGGTGTGTCCCTTCCTAAAGAACTTTCAGGGGAAACTGGCCCACGTTCGTGTTAATTTCAGAGGAAAACCTTCAACAGCCAACCCGACCGTAGAAAGAAATTCGTTGCTTAAGCGAACATGTATCCGCCAGATTTTGAATAATGCTGGTTGCCCATAATCGTCTTCCTCCGATTCCTATTTATTATTCTACTAATAAATAGGAATGGTAAAACAATTTTTAGCTCACTTAATGCTAATAATCCTACTGATTGCTTCAAGCGACACTGACTGAATCAAACACTGCTGAAAGCCTTGAAGAGCTCGAATGCGTTGATCTTCGCTGAAATCTTAATAAATCTGAAATCTTTATAATATATTATTTATATAAGAATAATGATTAAACTTTAAATAAAAAAGTTGAAAAATTTGCATAGTTGGTAATAAATTGTAATTAAATTAGTGAACAAATACAGTTGTGAGAATATAAAAGGATATGCGTAAATTGAAATCTTAGAGATTTAAAATTTTCTTTAAACTTTTCTTATACCAAAAGAAATATTGGGCATTACACGAGTAGTTTTAACATTTCTACTGCAAATATCTGATCCCAAGGAATAAATATTTTGATACATATTTCAATAAATGCGGCGTTGCAATTACGTTTTGAAATTGCACAACTGTCTAAACTTGGTTAAACATACATCAACGGTTTTATCCCTGGACGTTTTCTGCCTATTGTTCGTGAAAGATTTTAATCGAATCCCTCATGCGTTGCGCTCACCTGGTTCGTTGCTTAAAATTGCATTTTTGCATTAGTCAAAAAAATGTTTTTTTGTCTAACTCTTTTTATTTTGAAGAACGCCTGTTATTTAAAAAAATAGCGATGACGATAAAATGTTATAAGAAAAGCAAAACATTTAAACCGCGAAAGTAATTTTAAAATGGAATAAAGCGAAACAAAAAAATCAGCTTCTGCAAAGTCCTAGAATAAAAAAAATCACCCCGTAAAAAAAGAAAAAAGAATTTCTAGGTTATTTTTTTTTCCTTTTTTTATTATCAGCAGACGATTTTTCTCTTTCTTTTTCTAAGAACAAAACTAGGAACCCACATTATGCAGCGATTAAGAATTTGATTTTTTGTGTGTGTATTTCTTTTCCCCTCCTTTTCTTTATACACATATATACTTCCAGACTTTTTCTGATTCCATTTCTTGCGTTCGTGACCCTTAAAGTAGAAGGTCAATGATTTTGATATAAGGGAAAAATAAATATTTAAAGAAGAAAGGAAAAGAAAATAACTAGATCCGTTCGTTTTGGGATAGACGTTTTCGTGGTGTTTAATGGAAATAATATTTTTTTTGTTTCTTTTATTCCTTTTGTGGTCCTTTCATGGGAAAATTTCATTTTATCTGATTTATTTCAATGATATACGGTTCAGTTTGAAGGAGTACATGGAAAAGTATGTTATCCATAGTTAATACCCTAATTCATTCCAAACACGCGTCAATACCAGGTTTGTAATGAATCAGGACACATATTTTCAAAATCCTTTATCGCTTCTCCACAGATTTGTTGACATTTTCCCCTGAAAAGAATTAGAATTTCAGACCTCCAGTTTTATACGATATATATCTTTAAATTATTAGAGTTAGCTTCTTTTCAATGGAATCATTTCATTCACATGATAAATATTGCTACGCATGCTATATGATATCTAATTGATTGTTATATTTCTCTGGGCTGTGATGTCATTCTCTTTTTCCTTCTCTAAAATATGCGATGGATTCCGTAACTAAATTAGAGTAGAAAATTTAACATGATTATAAAATGAACCATTCATACGCATGTTAAATGGCAATATATTAAATTGAAGTATTCGATACAATAGCTTGGTAGAATTTTAAGTAGCCGTTTTATTCTAACATTTATATTCTTTACCTTCGCATTGGTGAGGTTCACTTGCAAGTCCAATTTCTTAGGTCTGATATATTCTTTTAGTGAATGAGCAGTTAAACCAATTTAAAATTTCCATTCTAGTTTACTTTTTAGCAACTGGTAGTTCATCTTTATTCTTTTTCTCTTTCTATCAAAAATTCTTTATATTTCACTTTATTCTTCTTCTGTTTTCAAACGCATGTTTTCAATCAAATCTTCTTTCAGGAGAAACAATAGAAAATTAAAAAACATTAAAAAAGAAAAACTAGAAAAATATAAATAAGAAATAGAAGAAGTAATCAACGATGATAAAAATACACCTTTTTGCGCGAAAACGAAGCAGTATCCAGTGATTGCATCAACTACATTTTACTACAACTAACCAACCAATCACTAAAGAATTAAACAACAAAAATTCCCCAATAATAAAATAGCCAAAACACATAAAAGAAAAAAATTAGAAAACAAAGAAAATCTTTTTCTCTTCTTTCAGGAGTTTTGAGAAAAGTCATTGTACACATCGCCTTGATATTCAATGGAAATCCTTGAGGAAATACCTACTTAAAAATATTAAAATGATTATGATATTTCATATAGAATACCTGTGACAGACGTAAGCACGCATACGTCTCAAAAAGAGTGAATGTTTATTTTTAAAATGTTCACTAATCAAGATCTTGACCAGAACTTTTACTAAACTAGATGGTTAAGCATTTCAGGTTAGATCTTAGAAACATCACAAGCAAACAATAATGAATTATAGATAATTAGGAAAGTATTATGTGCAGATGCATAAAACTATGCTACAACACATTCATTTAATCCCTTTCATATATTCATTAAAATATTTCAATATTTATTTTTCTAATGTTTCCTTAATTAATTATTATTGAAAATGAAATAATATTCGTTTGAATGCAATATCTCTTTTATGGTTGTTTTCATTTTCTATTTTAAAATAATCGTTCTGATTCAAAAGTAATTAATTACCTTTAATGTTTTAAATATCTGAATAATTTGATAAAAATTCTTCGAATTAAATTTAGTATGAAGGTCATCACTGTAAAAGACCATTATAAATGTTAAGGTTCTTATTATCGTATACTGTATGTTATTAAAAGACAGTTGAAAGAGAATACAGTTGCACTGAAGCTTATGACTAATATTGAAGAAACTTTTTTTTAAAAAAAATCACATTTCATTAAAAAAATTAAAATGTTTTTTCACTGATAAAAACAGATTTAGATGATCCTTAAGACTGTTCATATTTTTTACCCTTTATCGTCAAGAGAAATCATGCTTTCCGGGGCATAAGTATGCTTGTCATAGTCAAGGATAATATTCCTACAAAAGGAGAAATTTCATTTGCATTCAACCTTCTTCGAATGATTTCAATAGACTTTCGGCATATACAGACTCTCCAGTTATTAATAAAAGAACTACACACTGTTTCTGTCATGTTAATCTTTTAACAAGACTTTCTTTCAGGATTCATGTATTTTGAAATCCCCAGTTTATATTCAGTCAAAATCCTAAGGGATGTTATTGGGTTTGGAAGGCTGATAATAAACCATTAAAAATTATTTACTGTAATTGCATTAAATAAATTCGAGAAAAGTTCAAAGGAAAATCACTTAGTCACTTTTTCATGAATATGAAATACAAAAGAAATCGGAAAATTTTGGTAACTCTTTATACATTGCTCAAAACAATTAAAGACTCTTGAGACTTCTTATTGATACTGAGAATCAGAAAAGGTTTTGATGGTTGATACATTATCCACAGATATGGTAAGGCATGAAGAAAAAAATAGTGCCTCTCTGAAAGATGAATGAATTCTAATGAGTTCTTTTGGTACGAAACAAAAATTGTACATTTTGTAAAAAGAAAAGAAGAAAAAGTGTGATTTTTTTTGAAAGAAAGTAGCTTTTAATATATAATATGATTTTCCACCAGGAACAGCAAATGTGATCACCTGTGAGGCACGGGGTCTATCGAGATACTAATGACGTTCTGGGTTATTCTGCCTCATTCCTCCAGAAGAGCGACGTTCTGGGTTATTCTGCCCCATTCCTCCAGAAGAGCTTTATCAAGCTCTTGAACCATTTATAGGAGTCATAAGAGGCCAGTAACTTGTCTACAAAGCATGTCCCAAACATGTTCTGCTTGATTTATGTCTGGAGTATATTTTGTCTCATTGCTCCAGAAGAGCTTTCTCAAGCTCTTGAACCATTTATAGGATACATAAAAGGCCAATAACTCGTCTACCTAGCATGTCCCAAACATGTTCTGCTTGATTCATGTCTGGAGTCTATACTGGCAGAACTTTCGAATGACTTATTTTTTCATTAAGGAAGTCGTCCTTTAATCGAACGCGATATGGTTATTGTCCAATAAAACGAATTCATACCCGATTGCTGCAGAGTAAGGTCAAAGAAACTTATCCTTTTTAAAGTAGTAGGGGATCGTTGTGCCCATTAATTGAGATACCAGCCCAGATTACCATTCCAACTCCTCCAAATCTGACACTTTCTTGCAGAACGATTGCAGGATTATTTCCGAGTCTCCAGCTCCCTCCAGCTGTAATTTGCCTATTATTAAGTTATTAAGATGAACTGCAAAACTGAACTCGTGGGAGAAGAGAGCATTGCTGCAGTTATTTCTGCCCCAGCTAATATGCTCTTCTGTGTAATCTCTGCGGACAGTGTGGTGGCTTGCTGTTAGAGAAACACTTACCAAACGAGGGTCACGAGTTTACAGACCCAAGGCATGGAGTGGGTTTCCGACAGTTTTATTTGAAACTCTGGTGACAGAAGCCGAAATAAAATATCGGAGAAGAGTGGCATTTGTATTTCGGTATCATCTGGCGGTCAGCGTTAATTATCGATCTTCATTTTGCGTTGTTGTTCGTTTAAGAGCTTGGTCTGATCTTCTGTACGTATTTCTAGTCTCCAAAAATGATCACAGAGTCTGGAGAGAACATTTTATGATGCTCTTATGGTTCCCGTTACTACGGATGGTATTTAGTTCCCTTCTAAGTCGAAAATGGCTCGTCAGGTTTTTGATTTGAAAAAAGCTTTTCGTTCATTTATCGCACTTACCGATACAAAGCAGCCAACGCATGCCCATCATTTATTTTTAAGTTTACATTAATAGAGCTGAAAAACAAAATGTCATTTCCTTCCTATATCGCCTGATTTTCAATTTTTTAACAAAATTTACGTATGAAAATGTGTGAATTTTGCATTTGCGATTTTTAAATTGCATTTACCGAATTGTTAATTTTACCGATATTTCACAAGGAAGTGAAGATATCCTTCAATTGATTTCAACAGAGTATATCCGTCATGAAAATCTCTCATGGGCTTTTTTTGCAGCTTTCATTAACATATTTCTGATAAAAACTTAATATGTACAATAACTGCATGTTTATATTTAAGGACGTGAAGTCATTGAGTGTCAAGAATGGTTTACTATTGTTCTTCTATTAATACATACGAGGATGTTTTACTCGATCATGCTTTGTTCGCCAAATTTCGTGATTTGTAAATTATTGAAGGGATATTCCAAAGATTCCACATAATCTACAGAAAAGCATTTAACGTTTTGCAGCAAGATAATCCATAATAACAGCATTTATTTTTGTCTGTCATAGTTTTTGCTGAGATTTCTTTTATATTCATTTCAAACATCTTTAAATAAAAAAATGAAAAAAGGTAAGCAAAAGGCTCATCCTTAGTCATTGTGCGTATCATAGAACAGTAATTGCTTCAAATTGCGTTGAATTCCTTTAAAGTTTGATTTCAGCTATCCTATTAAGGAATGATTCAAAAGTAATTCTTAGAATTTAAACACTATACTTGTCATATTCTGTTGAATCATTTGAATTCAAAATAATGGCTAGTGAAGGATCTTTCATCACTCTCATTCATACAAACAAATCTCCTGTGTTGTTATGATCTGTTATAAATATTATATACCGGGGCCATTTTGGCATAAAAGGAGACAATACTTGAGAACGAATAAAAATATTTTTTTAAAGAGAGAGGGTTGAATGAAGGTAAAGTTTGCAAGAAGAAGAAGTATTTTATAGTATGCTTCTTATGTAGTTCACACAATCATAACTTTAGAAACTTATAATGCCGTCTCTCAATTAAAGTAAAAATTAACATTTTATGACATATATCAGCCAAGATCTAAGAGCCCAGCAATGTGACATACGCATAGCGGAAATTGTGAAAAAAGAAGAAATAACATTTTTGAGGCTAGTAACGCAAATATTTTATTAAAAAAACTTTGAAGATATTGAAATTTTCAATTTTCACAGAATCTAATCGAATGCTTTCTGCTGTGTGTATGAGAAATTCTTAGGTTAGGTTTCATACGATGTCTTAAAATAGATTGTTTAAAACTATATTACGATTCTATATCGATGCCAAAACGATGGAGACAAGAAAATCGAAATGAATAGAAATGATATATTAAATGATCATTTCTAAAAATAATAATAAATTGTATGATATTTTCATTTCATTCTATTCTACCGTACTTCTGTTTGTTACTGATATATTTTTCTGTTTCAGGAACATTTAGATTGCTTGGGTAGAAATTTATTTATAAAGCGTGTACATTTTGAAAAAAACCCCAATAGCTTAAAATTAATATCCCTTTCCCTGGGTATGCATTTCAAAAAATAACTGAAACAAAGCTATAAACCATTTTTGCGATTTGTTTGTCTATTAGAAACAATTAACTACCTTACTATTTCATTAAGCAATTATTGCAATAAACAACATTTACTCTGCATATACACGCTGTCCCAAAAGTTTATAGAATCTAGTGAAACATACGTTTTAGCAAAACGGAAAGGCATACAAACACCAATTACAAATATGTTTATTCAAACCATATGTGACTTGCATTCAAAGAAATATTTAGAAAAAATAACAATTATTATTTCAATTATATAGCAAAATGGAAATATTAGGTGTCCCAAAAGTTTATAGAATATATGACATTTCAACAAAAGGTGCCCAATAATAATAATTTAAATTCTTAATAGTTTAAAGTCTTTCCATTTCTCAGTATGACATTGTATACACGTTTTTCCATCGACATAATTAAGGTTTGTAATATCTCTGGTTCCAAGTTGTACCATACACTTTCAATGGCTGTCTTCAAGGCATTCACTGAATAAAATTGCCCTCCATTCTCATATACCTTCCGAGACATAATGCCCCACACATTTTCAATTGGGTTTAGATCAGGGCTCATCGGTGGCCACTCAAGAACAATAACATTTTTCGAGTTTAAATAATTTTTTGTAGCATTGGAGGTATGGATGGGAGCATCGTCTTGCTGATATTACCAATTTCGTTCCCCTATGTTTTCTGCAAATGGCATAATTGATTTTCTAGTGTTTCTATGTATTTAGGAGAATTCTGTCGGCCATCTAAAAAGGCCAAACCCACTTGACCTTTGAAATTACAAGCCGCCCACACCATCACAGATCCACCACCACTTTGCCTACTGAAAAAGCTCCTGGGTTTTTTTCGTAAATCATGCCAATATTTTATATTCCCGTCAGGTCCATCGAGGTTACATTTTTCTTCATCACTGAAAAGGACAGCCATTCATTTATCGCCATATGATTACGAGCCCATTGTAATCTCTTACTAATGTGAAGCTTTGAGAGTGGTAATCGGTGAGCCATTTCTGCGTGGATCATATAACCAGATTGTATAATTCATCTATGAACAGTGTTCTTGGAGATTTGCAAAAGGGAAGCCCCAGTAATTTCGCGAACCGACATTTTCTGACTTGAAAACCATTCTTTGTATCCGTCTATCACTGCGAATATCCGTCACACGTGGTCTTCCCGAACGAGGTTTTGGCTCATATGGCGTCTTACGAGTTAATACACCATAAATCATGCTTTTAGAACGATTTAAAAGTTTCATTATTTCCTTAACAGTCTTACAGAGCATTTTCAAATGCAGAATTTTAGTCACTTCTTCATTGGAGAGATGCTACGCTTTAGGCATCTTGAAACGCAGAACAAACGAAAGCTTTCCTTTTCTTACAACGTATTTATTAGGCTCCAGATCGACGTCATGATTACCGATACCATATTTGCATAAAATTGCATTTTTCAATAAACTTTTGGGACAAGTTATTTCAGTTTATTCCACGATTTAAAAATTGGCATTAAATACACGGGGTATAACTGCTGTGTTTTCAATTTAATAGACATACATATCTATACAGTAAGTTATATCGAAATATATCATATACAACAAAAAATATAGGCAAAATACAAGATTCTATAAACTTTTGGGATAGAGTGTAGGTGGCTTTTCTTAATAGAAAAAGTTTGAAAATGACACCCACTCTGTCAGTTGAATATCAATGGTAATTAATTGATTTATTATGGTTCAGTCTGCCTTTTTTTTTAATTGGTGACAAAAACCTCTTTATTTGCAGCTATTCGAAGCAGATAATATCTCTCTCTCTCTCTAGATAAGCATTAACGTATGTGAATAAAACCGGTTTGTCTTTATAGAAATTCAAGTTAGGACTAAATGAAAGATCATTATTTCAATTTATTTTCGGTAACAGAATAATTTATAAAACTGCGTATTCCCTTGGAGAAATGAGTACAGACTTAATTTGCTACAAGAGACCAACAAAAAAATATTCTTCTATAGCACATTATCATAAAATCCAGCAAGTTTTTATTTCCTGTGGTCAAGACGGTATTGGAAAAAAACTTTAATAAATTAATTTAAAAACAACTAATAAAATGTTCAGTTTAATATAATAGATTGTTAAGCACGAAAATAGTGTTTTTTACATTAGTTAAGAATTTTCTGTCCTTGTGATAAATTGGAGAGATTAGTGAAAACAAATATTTTTCTTATTGTCTCACTCACAAAACTTTTCAGTTTCTCGAATTACCATTAAAAATGTGAGGCTGATACAGCATAAATCATAATGAAATCTTGAAATGCTTAACCTACCATTCGAAGCACTTTAAAGTTTAAGAATTTCATAATCCGATAGATTATTAATTATTATTATTATTTGAATAAATAATGTTTAATTGTATACGAAGCGATGTAAAATGAAGTTTACATTTTTAGCATTTAATTAAAGAAATTAATATTTAACTCTTATTAATTTATAGGTTAACTCAAAAGGTTCTTAGAGAAATGTTCTCCTATTCTACATGTGCTCATTTAATCACGGAACACGCAGAGATCTGCTGAGACGTGACATTTGACTCAAGTGCAGTGATGTAACTATGATGCCTTGTTTCACGTTCTCTGAATCAATAGGAGGAGAAGAGCTAACTCAGGATTTATGAATCACAAAGCATTAAATCTGAATTTTTGGATCACTGTTATACAATGCGATTGATTAAGATGCCTCATAGGTTCTTCTGCCAATGTTGATTTTAAATATATTAACTTGGATTACTACATAAATACCTAATTTGAAATACTTCATTCACAAGCAGTTTTAAGGTATCCGAAAACGTTGAAAAGTCGATTTTCAACCAAAATTCCAATTTTTTAATTTTTGATGTTTTCGATAGTTCATTCATTTACCTTTCTAAAACATATTTACTTTTGTCGGTTCGTTAATTAGAAGATGAGATATTAATTGTTTTATAACAAACCGAAAACCGGAAGTGGGCGTTTAATTAACCGAAAGTTGTCATTTAATGGGAAAGAAACCTGTCATTAATTCTTTTAAACTGCATTTTTTCAAGTTAATATGATGTCAGTATATTTTTAGGAATTTTTTTTAAAGTTTAGATACTTAATTTGAGCGCGTGGAAAAACTAAAATTTTATTTTTCTCAAAATTAGATTTTATGCATATTTTTCAAACTTCAAACATGATAACTCAAGATATTATCATTCGATTGTTCTGAAATTTTGTGAACACTTTCTTCAAATGTTTCTCTAGTGAATGTACTAGATTAATGTATATTGTAACAGTATTTTTTAATTATGGTCTTTTATTTGAAAAATGACATAGAAAATTTGCTGAAAATCTTCAAATGATTGTTCGATTAGCTCTAAAATTTTTATTTATCCAAAGAATGTTAAGATTCTAGTACAAGAACTAGTCCGTAGTATGTAGTTTATTTTAGTGTTAGTTTTATTTGAATTATTACAAAAGTTTGACCTCTAGCATGTTTGAAGTTTTGGGGAATTTCCTCTAAAAAGCAGCAGAAATTGAAGATTTTTGCAAATTTGTAAGAATTTATACTCAAAAATCATACTCTAATATTAATCTTTATTAAATTCGAATCTAAAAAACATATTTTGGTGTTTCTATTTCACAATTTAAAAAAAAAGTGCTCCGAACGTGTTCGGATACCTTAATACATCCAGCTACACACATAATTCAATTTTTAACTCTATTTAAGAATGCATGCTTTTAATCCTTACGCATCCTTTTCATATAGAATATTACTTCATACCTTTGAGAAATTAACAATGTTTGGGAAATTGAATTCCGGGCCTTTGAATCTGTAACAAAAATCATTTGGGGATGATAACAAATGACCCGCATCTCTAAGTTCAACAGAACCCATCCAACTTCCAGAAAATGTATCGAGAATTGAAAAGACTTTGTGAAAGAATAGTTCTACAATACCTATGAATAGCACCCAAATATCATTTGCGACCACCCTTCCTATGGTCATTTGCGTCAAAAGAAGAGCAGGAGAATTAATGTGCCAGATACGGTAATTATATCCATAGAGCCATGATCAATACTTTCCCACTATTTTCGTATTTTATCTCCCACAACTATATCTGTGTATCTAAGGCTGGACTGCAAATAAATAATGCCAGATATAGATTTCCCATGAACACCAATCCGGAAAAATTCTCCTTTTTTTCTGTTTCTTGTTTGCGTGAGACTTTTCAGAGCGTTATAGAACGTATTATTGGATTTGAAGTCTGAATACTCATGTTTAACCTGTTTTCTCTCTTTTGCTCTTTCAAAATGTGCAAACTCGTGCCGTCACGCAGAGTGCATTCGGTTTCAACGGCGTGGGATTTGGAATGATTATGTTGGCACGTTTAAAGGTTACAGCTACGTGGAAAGGGGGTTCTCGAGCCATTTTAGAATGAATTAATATTCTGGTGAATCCATAGTGCAGGGATCTTAGGAAAAATGTCAAATTTAAAAGAGAATATTGTTTTATTCTATTTTTCACAATTTAGCAGATATAACTCAATTAAAAGAGGGAATTTGTATTTTTCTGGTTTCTTAAAAGGTGCTTGCATGAGCCTGTAACCATACTCTTCAGTATAATAGGGAACGCCAAGAAATAACATCACTCTGCGGTCTGGAATGATTATATCGGCATCTTTACACTTTACTCCTATGTGGAAAGGCTTTTTTGATTCATTTTAGAAGTTGCTAATATTCTAGTGATTCTACTGTGCGTAGATCAAGGGGAAAAGGCCAAAACAAAAAATGAATAGCAGAATACTGTTTTATTACTTTTCTTCTCAATTTGAAAATGACACTATTAAAAGATGGAATTTGTTTCATTTCAGATTTCTGAAAATGTTTTATGTTACCATGAAATCTTACACTTCAGTACACTGAAAGCCACCAGGAAATTTTATTATATTTTATTTTGCTTTAAAAAAATAAATGAAATAATAAACTTATATATTTTTTCAAGTGAAATACTGCATGAAACATTTTGTCTTGTTTAATTAATGGTTACAGGAAAGAAAATGAGAACTCAAATTTTCTTCTGAGTGATAAACAGTGTTTTTCGAGGAAATGCATTTGCGATACATGAATCCGGAAAAAAACCCAATAATAGGCCAATTACTTCCCATCGGAACAAAATCTCACATGCTCCCTCATTACGCTGGCAGGAGAAATATGATTTATAACTAAAAATTTTGAAAACTAAATTATTTAAAACTAGCTATTTGAATTCATGATATTTTTACCGTTATTCATTTCTCATTTTAAGTTGAAACAATGAAAAGCTATCAAGCTCATTCGAAAGCAGACACAAAACTTTACTATGCTTAATTTGCCTTAAAATCATTTTTGTTGGCCATACTAAGACAAATCAAACAAAATATTTACTGTGTATTATAGAATTCGGCTTTACAGCATTTTAATTGTGCCTGAAAAATAAATATATGATCTTGAACATCAACATCAAATCTACTCAAGTCTTAAAAATCATGAAAATGATAAAAATCAATGGAAAGAAACACGCTTTCTTTGACCCCATAAGTTATACTTGGTATCTTCGTATGTACGGAAATAGGAATATTTATTGATTAGGAGATATTTTAGTTAGAAGTGGCAGCTTGGGTTTTAAAATAATAGTGAATTCAGTAAAGGAAAAAGATACTTCAGATAAAATGTATAATACAGATTCAATGGAATAAATTTACAATAACGCAATAACCCAGTTACATAAATTACAATGAGAGGGGAATTTATCGCTTCAGACGGATATGCCTTGGAACACTCACATTGCAAGTACACCAAAGGCTTGATTTTGATATTGCTTCCTACTTGCCCTTAGTGTATCTGATTATTCTGCGTACGAATTGTAATGTTGTTATTCATGCAACTGTGTTGTGTGCTATTGCAAATTTGTATTCCTTTAAATTTGTGTTGCACATTTTATCTGGCGTTTCCTTTTTTGACGTAAACTTACGTCCCTCCATATTGGTCTAATGGGGTGTCGGGAAAGAAAAAAATCATGACGCTTTTCGTGGTAAAGTTAAACGCTTATAGCTCCGCAACCAAATAATATAGAGAGTTAGTTTTAGTTTCATTTAACAGAGAAAGGAAGAAATTGAAAATTGAAAAAATAATTTTAGAATTTGGCATTAGGCTTTAGTCACAGTCGAGCTGCAAAGTTGGTGAAAATCATGAAGAATGTTGATGACGTCACAGCGACAGATGTGCGCGCACGCAGTGAACAACCTAGCTTCCCGCGCTTTCTCATACCTAACTGTCTGGCGGGCTCAGTCAGTTGTGAGCGGAATATTAACTGGATTTTCTAAATTTTGTTTCGTAGAAATTTCTAGAAACTGCCAAAATGAGTCAGCGAAGTGATTTGTTAAAGCGGAGATGAAATCGAGCTGCTGCTTATAGACGCGAAGAGAAAAGGGAGAGCATTTGATTTTCTTAAACATTATTTTAATCTCAATATGGTTCCTTCAAACTATCTAAGTACATTATGCAATTCATTCATCGATCTTACGTTCACGCGAAATATTACTCCAGAATTGTTATATTACGTTTGCTATTTCTCGTACCATCGTCCGATTTTACATAAGATTGTTTCTAACAGTCATTGTATCCAATATTAATAACACGAATAAATATATTACACTTGAAAACAAGAATTTTTTTCGCGAAAAAAAAATCCAGCTAAAATCACGAATCAGTCACACAAATTGAGAGTTAAAAAGAGCTACTCCAGTCACAAAGAGTTATTTCAGTCACAGAAAGTCACAGTTGAGTAAGGTAGGTTTAAGCCCCTCAATCTCAGCGGCCGTTTCGCAGAGACAGCCTCCCGTCGGTGTTTTTTTTTCTTTGCTTATTCACTAACGAAGAGCCCTCCGCTGCAGTCACCCTTTGTGTGTCACGCACCATGTTCTATGGCAAAAATGAAGCGTTTCTGTATGCCTGCTCTACCCTTCAAATTTGTAAACGACCTTTAGGAACACCCTGTAGATTTATCTATGAGAGTAGTAAGAAACTTCATGTGATACTATCGCAAGATTATCTTTGGGAAAACAACAAAAAGTCAGAATCTTTCATATTCAGAAGCCAAAATTTTCATTTTGCATCGATAATTCTTATAATAGCAGTTAAATTTTTGACTTGTGAGGGAACTCAAATCGATAAGTACAGGATTCAAGTTCAATATTTTCTTTGAATTAAATTAAAACTTACCCCAATGAAATATCAATCAACGCTAAATACTTCTTTCTTTTAAGATTTATATTTCTTGAAGCATCAAAATTCACAGATTAGTTCTGTAAAATAGAAATAAGTAACAAAAATAGCAAGATGTAACACTATCTTCGTTTAACCACGTAATCTCGCGAAACGTAAATTGCAGGAACGCAAAAAACACTATAAACATCTATAACTTAATAAAATATGGCGATGAATCAGTATCTAAAAGTGAAGTGGATAATCCCTCAGATGGATTCATTATATGACACCAGTTAGCATTATTTCAGTTCCGTAATTAAGCTGAGGAAAGTGAAAATGATCTTTTCAGTTTTAACGTAAATTATTCAAATGATTAAATTACTAATCGTTTTCGACTCTGATATGTTTCTGTCTAATGGACATTTATTACAAAGTAATTATTCAACATGGATTGAAATAGTTTAATTAATTTATAGGGCGGAATGCAATAGTTAACTTATTTTAGATCAGATGACTGATAAATACATATCCCTGAATTCTCGTGGCTGTCAACGAAATAGCCTATATATTTATATGTTTGTGTGTGTGATTATTAAGTTTCCAAAAACAGATAACAAGTAACACATAAGCGCAAAAATTTATTTGCACAACTACCAAATATATCTTTGTGTTAGGCAGTTTTGAAATGATCATGCCATTATCATCATAAAAATTTTACGACTTATTTCGAATCTGATATTATGGATTTGATGCAGCAAGGGATTTGAAGGTACCAATGTTTCTATAACTTTTAAAACAAAATTAAATCCCTTGTTCCATACGGACTTCAAATTTTATGAATTAAATAAGTAAGTAACAGCTCATGTTGCCATTACTGATGATATTTTTAAGAAAAGGAAACTGGTTTGAAGTAAGAAATCTTTTCGAGAATGTAAAATGAAGGAGAAAATGAATAAAATAATCTGAATGGTTTTTCGATTACAGGAACTTCAACTCAAATTCTCGAACGAGCAAACACTCGTTCAAGCTTCCTAAACAATTGCAGATATAAATTATAGGAAATTTTAATATTGACAAAGTGTTTCGTTTAGACAAGTGCTTATGAAAACCATTTGTAACACCCGCTGGTTTCATTCTTTTGCTTGCAATCAAGGAAGCGAAAGCACAGCAAGTGAAGCTAGAAAGAAATGATTGCAAATATCATATGGCCTTTCATTTCTTGCATGGTTTAGTAAATTACTTGAAAAGTAAGATTTGAAAGTCAGAATTGAAAAATAAATGCTGCATATTCAACTTAAGATAACTCTCTGCAGCTGAAAGAAATGCCAACGAATATTATAATTACTTGAAATGACTTGTTTCCGGAAAGGCGAAAATCGATTTCTATTATTGCCGTTGAAAAGGACTGGGAATGTTGTTGTAGAATATTTTAATTTAGCTTCGATATGCATGTTGTGAGGTGGTGACTTTCTTTTGTGTTTGCTCAAGGAAGATAAATTAGCATGAAAATGCAGTGCTATGTAAAATCGGTTCTTAAGTTTCTAATTTGCAGAATGTATTCTTTAGGGAAAGTTTTGTTTCTGGATACGTAAAAATTTTCCAGATGACTGGTTGAAATTACCCTTGCAAAAATTCAAGAAAATGCCCTCAAAATCAATAACGGAAACAATAAATTTGAATAACGTGAAAATTCTTTATTTCTATTGATATTATTTTGAAATATAGTGACGTGTAATGTAGTATTAAAAATGTAGTAGAATAAACCTATAGAATCGGAATTTTTGTTCTTAATGCTATATGACTGTTAATATTTATAATGTCAACGCTACGTGCTTTAAATATTTCTTGCATGCGATATTTTAAGTTTGTATGTTCATGCATTAAAAATAAAAGTAACCAAAGAATATCTGTTAAGAATGGTCTAATATATAATGACAGAAATTGATTTATAGTTTTCTACACAATAGTGCAGTATTGTATATCCCTTTTTGGTCAAATTTCTCCCTAATTTAAGCTGATTTACAATGTTCTCAGAGAAAAAAGGGAAAATAAAAACGTAAGGTATTATAAATAAGATTTTTTAGAGCTCGACATTCTATTTAACCCGTTTAACTAGACTTTCTGAGAATTTTATTGGTAAATTTTAATAATAGAAATAAATACTAATTGTACTATATGCATCTGTATTTTTCTCAAAGCTCAATTAATTGTTTTTCATCCTTCAAAGTTCTGGGGCTATAAATCTCATCAAAATTCATATATTGTCAACTACTTTCCTCGTTGGTTCACTTTTCTATTAACTTCAACAGAAAGAAATCAAAATAACCATCCATCATGATAGAATAACGAAATTAATACAGGTAAGATATAATTATTACTCAATAGGACAATTTTAGAACAAAATTAAATTTAAAGGTGTGCGCAAAATATTATTGCCAATGGCAAATTCATCGAAAATTTCAAAATCCACTTTTGCCTGCCGATATAATTCTTGGATTTGTTTGGAATTAACGAATAATTAAGTTCCTTATGTTTTTCTTTACATTTAACAATATTTATCTCCCTAAAACTACTTTCATCAAGATTCTTGAAATTGCTACAGACAAGAATTTGAGCTCTGTCATCATATGGTACTCTTACTTTTGCAGCCTGCTTTTTTATACATATTTCAAAATGCCTATAGATATAGGTTTTTCATGTTTTGAATACGATACTGAATATTATGACCGAGGCTTTTAAATTATTTAAATAATTTCTGTTTATCAAGATTGCCTTGACATTGATGCAACCATTCCATTCTGTAAGAATAATCATTAATTTTTGTGTTCAGTATCAATGTTAAAAATGCTCGGTGTCGAAGTACAGAAAAAATGCCAGAACTTCTTCAACGTTGACAAATAAAAACATTTTCCAAGGAGTTTTGACGTTATAAAAGACTTTTTCTCTCTACGAGGTGTCATGTAATGTGATATGAACACAATCTGCATTACTGACGACAGTTACTGTATGTTAGTGAATTTTTTCAAATAGGAGTCTGAAATTTCATTAAAAGTATCAAGAAAACGAAAGTTTGTTGCTTTCTCGGAACAAGAATTTTTCTGACAGCCTGAAAAGGAATCTGGGTGTTTTATTATTTAATTTAGTAACGACTATTTAATAAACACGGGAAAATGAAATTCCCTAAATAATTGCCTCCAAAGGCAAAAACATTTATTAAAAAGCAACTAATAGATGAAAATAAACTTATTCATCCACTTATGCATTAACTTAATAGTAGATCCTACTTCTTTCAGGTTCAACCCCAAACACTAGTTTTCTTAACTTGAAAGAAAATTAATATCCGTATACTATAAAAATTGAAACATTTTTCACGTCCAGTCTTACCTTTCTGTATTTTTTGACTGTATACATGATATTAAGACGCTCTGAAGCGATTCTGTTTTCGCTCCTTTGATCTCCTTGCTTTCAGGAAAACACAAGATTTTGATGATACTAAAAATAAGAGCTTCATACTCTCGTAAGATTATTAGATCACGTACAAGAAGGCTAACACATGTACTTTTGGTGCTCAGTTTTGACACTCAATTCCACCTTTCCACATTCAAGCACAAGTGTTTCAAGTGTTGTTCACAACAAAATGTGCGTAATACTGAAAGTGCTAATCACATTTTGCTCTTTCTTTCGGGAGGAAAAAGCTGTATATAAGAACCTTTAAGGTTACTTCCCATATGCTTTTCTAAAGGCCTTGTACAATAAGAGAAATGCCCTTTTTCTATTTTCAGGTCTTTTTTCTGGGTCCTTCGATACCAATTGCTAGTCTATGCGATAAATGGGGTCTCAAAACGGCATCAATTTCTTTTCACAATCAAATTCATTTAAGTATTACCATTTCTCACTGTTGAATCGGTAGAATCTTTAGAATTCAATTTTGATAAAAAGATTTTCTTTTCTTTTTACAACTGTTTATGGCATTTAAGCTAACAGACTTTATGCATAATAATAGCATTTAACATGCATGAGCATAATTATGATGCATGGATTATATATTTTGGAAAACGGGTTTGGGCAACTTGGTTTTAAATAGTGTTCATATTTCTAAATTAAAAGAATAACTAACAGCATTAACAAGGAACGCTTCATTTTAATTCTATATTCTAATGCGAAATAAATTTCTAGCTTGCTTTTTGCTGAAACAATAAAGAAGATATCGCTGCCGATCATTAAACACACACTTCCTTTATACTTAGACTTGCTTGTTTTAAATATTTTTGCCAACCAATGTATACTGGATTGTGCTGAAAACTTTATGACGCGATAACCCAAGTCAAAAGGAAGTCTCTATTATTTCCACTGCTATGGTCTTTAATAGTTTGTTCTAGTAAAGCATCTATTAATGTTTCCGTATTTACTCACGCAAATGAAAATTTTCTGATCTACGTTTTGGGCAATTACGAGTTCTGTTACACCTTGGTAGTCCATTCCTGATCATACCCACTTCGGTTGATCCTTTTCACAAATATAGTTTCCTTGTCTAGCTAATTACTGTTTATATGATATATTTTTGAAACTGTTATCCTACTGGGTAGGAGCCTCTTAATTTTGAATAGTGGTCTGAGAACAATAGTTAAAACCGCTTTGGCCTCTTGAAATTTCCACACCACACTAAAGTGAAAGTATTTTAATCTCCCAGATTGAATGTGTGAATGACCCATATACACAATAGATCTCATTAGATCCTTTTAAATTCGGCCACAAAACTGAGACTTTGTTGTCATTACGACAATCTGTTTAATACTTGGAAAAATAACTTCAGTGAAGTTCAGTCAACTGAATTCATTTTCCCAAAAGATTTCGCTTTAAACATTCTGGAGGAATTTGTTGACTTTATTGTATGTGTTGGAAACGACTAAAAAGTATGTCTTAGAAGCGTATCTTTAGGAATAATTTGATTAACTAACTGTTCCAATTGGCTGGTCTGCTAGCAACCCAGAGTTTATGCCATGTTTAGTGTTTGGGTTCCTAGAAGCAATAGTTTTTCTGGCGCAGTGTGGTCAACTGCATGGCTCTTGCGCCAAAAACACCAACACTACCAACCAACCAATCTAGAAGCTACCGAAAGCATTTCAAGACAAAAGATTTCACTCCTTGAGGAAGAAAATCTTAGGCTACAGAACAGAACGCCGTCTCTTGCCCCTGTACCCGTGACCAGACCGGTCACTGAACGGTTTGATGGGCAAGAAACGGGAATAAATTTGTGACAAAGTTTTAAGCGAGTTTTGGATTTGTATATTCTGGGCTCTGAAAGTGTCAGAGCAGTACTTCAGTGCAGCCGATTCATGTAACATCACAATTGAAGCAACACCACATTACCATCTTGAAGCGAGGGTCTATATTGATGGAATTCTAGTGAACAGATGATTAGGATCAAGAAGTGTCATTGAACTCCCCCGTCCCCATTCCCATTGACAAGATCTTCCCCCTACAGATTTCTTTCTGTGGGAACACATGAAATATGATGCAGCTTTAAACCAGCAATATTCACAGAGTCAAGAGCAGTCAGGAAAAGGAATGTGCCTAAATGTCAACTGACTTACCTAGCGTTTTGGTAATCCGACTGGTTGATTTTACCAGCGGTACCAATTCGAACACCTCCAGACATTGACATAATTATACATTTTAGTAAATTAATTTAAGTAATAGATCAATTGTTTATGAAATACTTATTCATACTGTGTACACATTCTGTACTCTTTTATTGAACTCAACGTGTTTCATTTTTATAAAGAGGAAATTTTATAATCAATTCGATCACTCACTGTTTGTTTGTAAGAGTTCTGAAATTCTGTACATTGTATGTTCTCGATAACAATACACTTTTGAAATATTTTCGGAACTTAATTATAGGTTAATACATTAATTTAATTTAAGTTTGATTCCGTACGAACTGTGGCATCTGGTAGTGAAATTGAGAAAGATTGACTACAAGAATCCGTAATAATTATCATGATAAGTTATGAAACGTATTAAAGACTAAAATATAGAAAATAAAAAGAAATTAATAAAGGTTTTTAAAAGTGCGTTTTTATTAGTGTACTAAAATGTAGAAACAACTTTTATATCAAAAATCTGGAGGTCAACTTTGGTCACTTTGTAGTTGTTTTCATAATTGAATCATTGTGTTTCCTCAAATCAACTAATCAAATGAAAACAGTGATTGTAATTTCACTCGCTATTTTAAGGCTAGTAAGATTTTAAAATTGCTATTAATACTATAGTATAGCTCTCTATGAGTTTATTGACATTAAATTTCCAAGCCAAAACTTACAGATTTCGTGGAGGCTAAGAAAGTGAAGTCTGAATATTTCCAAGTTTTTTTCTACAAACTCTATACCTTCAAGGCATCAAAGAGGAACAGCATATTGTTGACAAACTTCGTCGTCACTCGTTTCAATTCTAACAGTTCCTGTTATCTCAATATGATTTATGAAGATTAGTTTTGGATTACATATATTCATATAACTTCACCCTGACGTTAAATTAAACTGAAAACTTAACATAAATATCGATCGGTAGGAGAATTTTGCATGAAACAGTAGGAGCAATTGATATTCAGGATTAAAGACAATTTATCTCGCAGAATTAAGACGAAAACGGTATTGATTGAAAGTTTTACTCACAGGTATATGAAAATGTACATGCTTAGAGATATTTGGAAACTTGTATGAAGAATGAAAGAAAGACGACAGCCGTAATCATGTGAAATAAATATGAAACAAAGTTATCATTTGTAGAATAATTGTGTTTAAGAGTTGTCTGCGTTTCTAAAAAGTATTTTCTAAAATTAATTAATAGAGCAAATGTATGTAATTAACTCGAGTATTTCCAGTAGACTAAATGTTAAAAAGTAAAATTTGATTAAATATTTATCTCTTGTGAACTGTCTGAATATATAGATGTCGAATTCTATGCATAATTTAACCATGGAAACATTAACCTTATTTATTTCCAAAAATGGTGCCTCGCTTCATTTTGAAAAATTCAGAGAAAGTATCAACAAGTAAACGAAGTTTATTCTTCCACCCTCAAAGGATCAACTGGTATGCTTTCAGTAAAGGGTTGTGTAGAGTTTTAGATATACTTTATAAAGAATGGTATTTTATTTGAAAAGGAAATGTTTTTTAAACCGAAAGTATTTGTGGTTAATTCATTTATTCTTGAACTTAATTAATTTACTAGCTATTATTAGATAAAACTGCATAATTCTTTTTTCTTGTTTCATTCTCTAAACATTTTCGGCAATAGGTTGCTTTGGCTAGAGTTTTCTTAAGGGAGCAACTTGAATGTTTATGCATCCAACAGAAAATGCTTTTTTCTCTTAAGCCTAAATTCTGGTAGTAAAGTAACGTTGAATTTAAATGAATTTGAAAAGGAAGCTTTCGGTAATAGCATTAAGCAAGGAAAGGGAGGAACTTTTTTATTTACACGGTCCTAAAACTGAGGATGCCGAAGTCTTCCATACAAATCCCAACGGCGATCATTAGGATAAATTGAAACTTAAATACCATCCTCTAGGTTTTCTCTACTACAGAAATAGGATGTGGCGAGTGAGTTTAGTTTGACAGTTAAATTTATTTTATTCACCGAAATTCGGTAGTGATGCAAAATTGCTGAATAGAAAGGCTCTATAAAAACTATTTCAGAATTTCAAAGAATTATTTTCCTTAGAGTTGCCATTAAATAATTAAATTAACAATTTTTTCAAAAAATACACTTTTATTTATGTAATAAAAAGTAATTTTTTTTATTTTAATATTTTTTCTGCTTTTTAGTCTTAAATTTACAATTCAATATTATAATATAATGGAATCTTGAGATCAATATTTTCTTTATCAGATGGCGCCACTCGTATGGAATCAAAATTTAATTCAATTAATGGATTAACTCATGCTTAAGTTCCGGAAATAATAAAATAGTGAACTTGACCGAGAGCACACAAGTGAACAAAATTTTAAAACTCTAGCACATCAGGAAGTGAGCGAAAAGTCGATTGCAAAATTCCATCTTTACAAACATCAAGTCAAACAAAAACGTCAAATTAAATAAAGTCAAAACGTAAGGTTAGAAAATTAATAATAAATGAAGTTGAAACAAAAATTAAATAAAGTCTAAATAAAGTCAAACGTCAAGTTACATAAAAATGTGTAATTACGCTGATATTATGTATGTAATCTTAGCATAGAAAACATTGATTTCTCCTTAGTTGTTTATTGCACGGCTTCTTAAACAAGGTTCCGATCACAAGTGCGGTCGAATGCATGCGTTTTGTAGTAAAAGCACTGTTAGTGAAAAGTTCTATTCTGCTATAATATGACAAAATAATTGATGAATCAATCTTAATTTGAAGTACTTTTATAAAAATTTTCGAAGTTAATATATCTATCTAAATTTCTTTTTTTATTATTTGTTGATGCCTTCCATTTGTATAATTTAAATTATAGATTTATGTGTTTTCAAAATCACGAAATTTTTACTATGTGTAGATATACTCACAGATGACATTTACTTATCTATTAATTTGCATTCGAATAGGGGCAAAATGTGAACAAATTTTAAAGGCAAGGTTTAAATCCTTTGTTCCAATTAATTAGCAGAATTTAATTTGATTAATTAATTGAGAACAAAATAAAAATTAAAAGTAATTTCACTTTCAAATTTGCGAATTATTATTATTGAAAACTAAAATTTTTCCGCGCAGACTAAACATATTTATAATTTTTCGGAATCAAAAACGGATAACTTATTCAGAATTATGATTCATCATGAAATATTATTTATATGCGCTTACAACTATCTTGATTCCCCAGGAGCCATCGTTTCATAAAGTTTATAATACTTCAATATGGCTGAATAAAACCTCTTTTTCGTTTGCATTTTTGCCAACTGCGCGATTAATATCATAGTCAAGATTTATATTGAATTCAAATTTATTAATTATCATTATGGAGAACTATCTCACTACTCAACAATGAAGGATGGTGCTTCATAATTCGCCTCGAGTATAATCAAGTGGTAACACAGCTTCACTGAAGTGCCTTTCCAATAGTTTTTCATGGTCATGTTACATGAATGAAAACGCTATAAAAATAATGGATAGCGTTATTTGCAGGTACAGTACCTGCGGATTAAACGTTATTTGCATGAACAGTGTGCCAACGTCTGGTTCTTGCCCGATCACCCTAGCTAAGCAGCATCGAGGGCGGTCATTACTTGGGAGGGTGACCACCTGAGGAACACTGTGTGGTGTTGGCTTCCTTTTTGAGTTCTTGACTCATGGACTTGGTTAGTTATACCAGATCACGTGAAATTAGATTCAACGGGTAAAATATCTGCAGATAAAATGTTATTTACTGTACAGGTAAGTACCTGCGGATAAGGTACAGTACCTCCGGACAAAAAGGTTATTTGCAGGAACGGTGTGCCAACGTCTGGTTCTTGCCCGATCACCCTAGCTAAGCAGCATCGAGGGCAGTCATTACTTGGGAGGGTGACCAGCTGAGGAACACTGTGTGGTGTTGGCTTCCTTTTTGAGATCTTGACTCATGGACTTGGTTAGTTATACCAGATCACATGAAATTAGATTCAACGGGTAAAATATCTGCAGATAAAATGTTATTTACTGTTTAAGAATAAATAGTGAGTTGTCGTGGTTTTTTTCCTCTAATCTTAATAATTTAAAAAAAGATTTTATATATAATTCTAGACATTATTTCTCATTGCTAGACTTATATTCAAACCATTTCCTCATTTCTACAAATATTTAATAGTTTGTTTTTAATCCGCTGTTAAAAACTGAAGTAGAGAGATACTGTTTATTATCGAATTCTACCTATTTTTGGATAATGGGATTAGCAGGTACTGTATCTTTGGATAAAACGTTATTTATTAGGCAGTGTACATTCTGTTCAATTTATTTTTCTTGTATAGGAGTAACTGAAGATACCTCGAAGCAAATATTCATACATTTTTCAATTTAACTCACATACAAGCATTGGGTAGCGGAAAGGGAGTAAGAATACATTTATTTAAAATATGATTGAAAATTAATAAGGTTTAGAAAAAAAAGTGCAGAATCAAATAAAATATCGAATTTATAGACAACAGTTTTAAATATAATTAGTGAAAATTCAAATTCTTAAACAGATTGTTTGAGTAGGTGCGAGTAAAAAAAAATTGCTCTCAACCTGCTGTCCGGATTCGAACCCATGACCCTTCGCAATCAGACGCTTTGAAAGCATGTCGCTCGACCGAAATGTGAAGAGATATGGGGAGTTTTAGTTTCTTTCTTTAGCCTCTCAGCGTTTGTTAAAATTTTTAACTACGGCTAATTCTGCATTTTCTTCAATGTAGATTTGTATTTTGTAAATGGGATTATAGCAGATTTAAACTATTGACTTTGAGGTTTCCGTCAACTGCAAAGAGAAGTTTAAAATTTCGTAAGACATCTTTCTGGTCTTTGGAGCTCATCAGGGTCGGGAATTTGGTTTTTATTGATAATTTGTCATGAGTTTTAATTTTATGACTGAAAAAAATCAGTTAATATATTTTCTCTACCAAATTCAATCAAATGAATTAGAAATCAGCTCGCTCTCAAAACCAAATTAAATGTGAAACAAAAAAGTCGTATGTCTCCAATGATATATTGAAAATTCTAGCAAAGTAGCATTAATATTTCTTTTAATAATCTCATAAACACTGAAAGAACGTTTCAAGTTCAAAAAGAACATTCTAAAATTCACTCAGAAACATATTGAATTTGAGAAAAACTGCAAAAAATCCGTAGTTACACTATACCTGCAAATAACGTTTTATCCGTAGGTATAGTGTACCTGCAAATAACGTTTTATTCGTAGGTGCAGTACCTGCAAATAATCACTTCCAAAAACAATAGTGTTCAAAAGTTCGGTAGACTTAACTGAACTTATATAATTGCGATTAGCTTGAATTTCGTTCAAAGTTTGTGTTTCAAATGTTTCGCCTTTTCATCTCTGATGTTCTCAGAATTGTCGGTCCCTAACGATACATTTGAAAATTTTCGAAAGATTGGATAAAATTCATCGTTATTCATTGCGTCATGGTACATCTTCTTTTAGTATTGCATATTTAGCCTTCATTCTTTAACGAGATAGTCTTTGAACATATATGCTTGGGGTTGTCATTAAAAGTAAAGATATGTTATAATTAACTGAAATTAGATGTTAACTGAAATCATATAAATAGCATTTCAAATATGAGATAAAATCATTTGGGACGAATTAAGAGAAATTCTAACTATTCATAAATATTTCTAACAATAATTACATTTTTAAATATTTATTAATATCTCTACTATTCATTCACATATTTCATAGCACTGTACATGAACCGAATTTGTATTTGATTGGTAAATAATTCAAAAACGCCCAAGGTTGGATTAAAATAATCACCTTTGAAATTCGATTAATATAGTTGCTTGCAAAAGTTGCTAATTAATGAGTGAAATTTTGGCTTTGAGTGAGAATTGCATTGATATATATGATTTCATACACCATATATGTGTCCCTTCATATGATTTAAAAGTTCACCTTATCAACTTAATACTGATATTTCAGCTTCGTTTGTACCATGTTTTTTGTTTTAGAGAGTCTAAGGTTAAGCACTCAATTTCCTATCGCATTTTTTCTCTTCTTATTTTCTATCAAAATAGTGAAAACGAAAAAAGATTTTTATTGCTCTATGTTTGTGTGCCTTCTAATTTCCATGGAAATGTATTACCAAAGAACTATTTATATAACCGCCATCCGCGAAGAAGTTTTTATTGCCTTAAAAATAACAAAGAACCAAAAATGCAACCGACTTCCTCAGCATTAGCTTCAGAAATAAAACTGGCATGGACGAAAACATAGCTTCAAATTATATAGGACCCTCAAATCAGCAATTTGATGAAAAATATCGTAAAAAATCGGCTTCTGCCTCGGGACGAAATGTTCCGGGAAAACGGAGAGCATAAAAGAGAATACTACTCTTATGAAAAGACCGTTATTCAAGTGTGACGATTATATAAAAATCTGCAAGACCAACATAGTGAAAGATGTAATTTATATTGCACTGAAACAATAATACTTTTGTAGTTTTGTTTGGTGGTTTGTTGCATAATCAAAATATCCGAATCAGGATTTAATTAATAAGAACAAGTGGGAATTTATTCACAAAATCAGACAAAATATATGACATAATTCTGCTGAAATAGTACACAATTTTTTTCTTTCTATGTCTTCCTTTTTAGTGATGACAAGGGTTTATAAAGTACAAGTTCGTATAGTTTTTACACCATTTTATTTAACTTGACTTGTTTCATGTTAGTAAAGATAAAAAATTGGAATCGAATTTCTCTTACTAATGTTCTAGAGTTCTGAAATTTTGTATAATTGAGTGTTTTAGATGGAAATAAACAATTTTATTTATTTCTGAACTTAGTTCTGAGATAGTCGATTGATTTTAATTACAATTTGATGCCATGCAAGTGGTGCCACCTGATAGAAAATTTGAGAAAATTTTGATTGGGTGATTCTATAATACGAACAATGAATTATGAAATATATTAAAAACTAAAAGGTAGAAGAAATTAAAAATAATTTTTTAAACATTCATTTATTGGTGCACTAAAAAGTAGAAAAGAGTAGTTTTTAACAAAAATCTAAGGGTTAAAACCAAAACATAAAAGAGTGAGGCGATGCAAACAATAGGATAACGAAATTAAGCTACATTAATTATAATTAGAAAGCAAATTCCTATACATTAATTAATAATTGAAATATTTTATGAATGGGATTAAAATTTCAATTAACTCAGAGTATTTCTATCAGCGCTCCATGCGTTTACTTTTTTTTTTTTTTTGATTCCTAGATTTTTGATAAAATTAGTTTCTATTTTACTGTACACTAATAAAATTGTTTTTTAAAACAAATTTGTTAATTATTTAAACGGATTACGATAGCGGGTAAATTTGATGTAAAAGGATGTTTGAAAAGAAGGTACTAAAAGCGGAAATTTTGAAGGAAGGTCTCTTCTGTCTTGTATATTATATATACTAGCAGAGTACCCGGCGTTCTTATTCAGGTCAAAATATTTTGGAAGAAAAGAAACTGAACATTATTTTATAAATAAGATAATACTTATTAATATGACTTTTTTGCTGAAATATTTCTCGATTTTTTATGAAACAATTCATAAATTATTAGCACAAAAAGTTTCTTTCATTCATTTTATATAAATTTCATGTCAATCGTCCATTTGCTGAATGCATTTAAACGACTTTGTCCCATCCTAAAATCAGAGATTTGGTGCGGCTTTTTTAACTCTACAATATTTGTAATTGGCTAATTAGAAGTATATGTACCATAATTCATTGAAATTCCCCTAGTCATATCCAACAGCATGTCAATAGGCTCTAGGGTTTGCGTGTATTTTCACGATTTTATCCCCCTTACTCTGAGGAATTGGATTAGCGTTTATTTATCCATGAACTACTTTTAGTCAGCCTGTGAGGAACATATATACCCAGTAATATCAAAATTGCACCAGCTGTATCAATTTTTATGTCAATCAGCTCATTTATTAGTTTAGAGTGGGGTAAAACGAGATAGTAGGGTAGAACGGGATACTTTGATTTTGGCGTTATTAATTCGTCTTTCTAGTGGACAAATACTGAATTATTCTCCACTAGGGAAGAAAAAAGAATGGCCATAGTTTCCATTTTGTTGTTGTTAAATTCACTTCGTCTGTGAAGGTTTATTTGTTTTCTGACGTCACCTCTCCATTGTTCGTATGATTTTAAACTATCCTTACTTAAAAATCCTTACACTTTTAAAAATCATTTTTAGTCCAGCTTATTATACGTTTACTAGGGATTTACACCTACCAAAGAATAAGGATTTACTCCAATAATTGCGCTGTTCTATTTCGTTTCTTATGACCTCTGCACTCGGGGTAAAACGGGACACTAGGGGAAGGTAAGGATCCCGATCGCAGAGGATTTTCTTAGGTTGTGAGATAGTTGATAGTTTGTGAGGGCCATTCCTATTTGACCTTTGCGTCGAATGATCTGATGGAAAGCATTTCCAACAGTTAGAAGAAAAGAAAAGAGAAACTGAAAAAGAGTGGTAATAAAGAAGAGAAAAATGTTTTGTGGTGACTCAAAAAATCGAAAAAGAAAACCTCAAAACAAAACAATCAAAAAGAGAAGAGTTTGAAGAACCAATACTGCAAAGCCGTCTTATGAAAAAACATAAATGAGTCCCCTAAATCTGCAGTGGAGCAGAGAATAAAGACAACTACGGTATGTGAATTATTACTATTCGTACTTACTTATTATTATTCTTAAACTAATTGTCTTTATTCTTAAATTGTCAACTATTATAACTATTTTTAAATCTTAGAAAATTGTTTTATTCTTAAATTGCCACATAAAATAAAAAATATGCTACTTTTCCACTGAAGATCTAGTTTTTCCTAATTTCCCATAGAGTTAACATATGTATCCTGTTTTACCCCACTTTTACCACACTTTGACTTTTTCTACAAAAAACTCATTAGTGAAAAAAGTAATGAAACTGTGACTTTTCCTGAAAGATATATTAAACTCTGATAAATAAAGAATATTTTAGTAAAATTTGACAATCTTTATGTCGAATAGTTTAGTTCCAACAGGTCTTCAAACTTTAGGTATTCCGTTTTACCCCACTTTTCCCTATATATATTTAAAAGACTTAACCCCATTCTACCCTCACGGATTTGGTTAGCATTTAGTTACTCTTAGAGTATGTTTAATGAGCCGCTGAGAAACATATGTACCGAATTTCATCAAATTCGCCCTAGCCAAGAGTTTACATGCATTTTGAAGATTTTTCCCCACCCTTCTCTGAGGAAAATTGTGCCAGCTATATCAAATTCATGCCAATATGCACATTTATTAAATGTATTTTAAAGACTTTGTTCCACATTATCCTGACGGCTTGGATTAACGTTTATTTACGCAAATAGTATTTTTATTTGGCTAATTAGAAGTGTATGTACCAAATTTCATCACAATCGCCCAAGCGGTCGAAATCGCCAAGCATGTCAATCAGCCTATTAGTAACATGTCTTTTGGAGACATTGTTTCACCCTACCCCGAGGGTTTGGGCTAGGGTTTATTTAACTCCACAGTACGTCAAGTCATATAGTGAGGAACATGTGTATCAAGTTTAATCAAAATCGCCAAATTTGTCAGTCTTCTTATTTGTTACATGTATTTCGGAGGCTTTGCCGCATCCTGTCCCGAATGACTGGACTAGGGCTTATTTACCCCTGCAGTACTTCAAGTTGGCTAATGAGGAACATGTGTGCACCAAGTTTGATTAAAATCGCCAAGCATGTCATTCGGCCTATTAGTAACATGTATTTTGGAGACTTTGCCCCACTTTACTCCGAAGGCTTGGGCTGGGCTTATTTACTCTTACAGTACTTCAAGTAATACAGTGAGGAACATGTGTACCAAGTTTCATTAAAATCTCCAAGCATGTCAATCGGCCTATTTGTTACATGTATTTTGGACTCTTTTCCCCACCCTACCCTGAGCGATTGGGTTAGAGCTTATTAACCCCTTCAGTACTTCAAGTCATATAGTGAGCAACCTGTGTACCAACTTTCATCAAAATTGGATTAGCCATTCGGAAGTGATTCTGGAACAAAATACATGCATACATATATACATATACTAGCAGAGTACCCGCCGTTGCCCTGTCTTTTTCAGGTCAAAATTTTTTGTAAGACCGTAAACTGAATTATTTTTTATAAATAACAAAATGTTATTTTATTGCGAGAATCAATTATTTTATGAAAAGATGCATAAAGTTATAGCACAAAAAAGTTTTCATTTATCTTATATCATTGTATACAATATTACATATATTTCTTGCATTATAAGCCAATTTTGGGTTCCATCTTATTATTTTAGGAACCCTGACCATGTTATTTAGGCACCTTAACTTTCATGTTAATTGATCCACTTGGCAAATGTATTTCAATGACTGACCTCCACTCAATCCAGAAGAATGCGATATAGGGCCCATTTCTTAACACAGTATTCTTTTTTGTAGTTGAACAATGTTGTTGTCATTTTTAAAATAACATTTTAACAATTAACGTATCTAAATCATCTAATGATTGTATGGTTTACCATATGGATTTGAGGCGTTGGTGCAGAATGTTTTCCAGACATAATTCTTAGCCTGTTTAACGTGCCTCATGTACAAGGCTTAATCCTTTTTCAAGGTCAGGAATCTGCGTCTTCTCTGACATTGCGTGGTTCTCTGTGCCCGTCGCCTCTACGCTTTCAGCCTGTTTTTCTCAATTTCTAGTTTGGATGTGTACGAGGAAGGGGGCCTGGCAACTTCTTGCTTTTTTATTTTGTAGGTGCTCTTGCAGGTATCTATGATTTTATTTTGGAGATGGATCGTGATTTTGTTGGTGTCATCTTGTGTTTGGCTGTTTCCTATTTCTTCCAGAAGGGGATTAATGCTAGGTTTAAGTTTATTGAGGAATTTTCTATGATTACCATGAAGGGTTTTGAATCCATTGTAGGTGCTGTTCTGGATTTGTGATTCTATTTTAACGTTGATATATTTGTGGTCGCTAAGAGACGGTTCTTCTGACACCTCCCATTTGGCAAACTTACTAATAATGACTTGGGTACTAACTATCAAGTCTGGCCATCCCTTTCAAATGTAGGTGGTGCGTCTGAACTGTCTGCTATGAAGAGATTGTTCGTTAAGAGGAATTCAAGGATTCTTTCTCCCCTTGAGTCGATATCTCTATAGCCCCACATGGTGTGATGTCAGTTAAGATCGGCTCCTATAATGATTGATTCACCCCTTAAAGACGTGTTTATTTCTTGCAATTCCTGTAAGATTTCATGGATATTTGCGTATGGGGAGTTGCAGGCCGAAATGAAGGTTGTTGGATTCTGACCGGTTTGTAATTTGACTGCTACCGTATATTTTTTGCTTGCTATGATGGCAGGCTTAAGGTTCTTATTAACTATGGCTATTGCTTCTTTATTGGCTTTGGAGGGAAAGACAGTCCAGGATTGGGGGAAGCCTTGAATTTTTTCTGCACGAAAATAGGGCTCTTGCATAAGAATTATGTCGGAATTGAAGTTAACAATTGAATTTTAAAGCTGGTGACTTATCGCTCTGGTCTGGGCCAGGTTGATTTGCAAGATGTTTATTGAGATGCTGGTTGACGAGGTGGTCAAATTAATGCTACCATGAGAAGAAAAGTCCATAGTAGTTCCTTGTTCGGCGGTAGGCTGCTACTTCGAGGTGGTAGCAAGAACAAACTATTTACCCATAGAGTATTTTTAAAATCATGCTCTGAGAAATATATGTACAAAATATCGTCAAAATCGCCATATACATATGCAACAGCATGTTAATAGGCCCTACTATTTACGTGTATTTTGACAAGTTTGCTCCAACCTTTTCTGAAGAAATGGATTACCGTTTATTTACCAAAAACTACTTTTAATCAACATAACAGGAACATATGTACACATTACCATCAAAATTGTCCCAGTTATATCAAGTTTCATGCCAATCGACCCATTTATTAAATGTATTAAAGTTGCCCACACAACCCTAATTTACTTAGTACTTTTAGTTGCCTAATTAGAAGTATGTGCACCAAATTTCATAAAAATCGCTCAAGTCACTCACATCGGAAAATACTTTGTAATAACCTATATAGATAAAGTGCCCAGTAACTTTGCTATAATTTGTAAATATTATTACAAAACTATTTAATGAGCATATAATTAACAATGATAACTATATTGAGTCAAAATTATGTGATAGAGAAATTACTAATAAAATTCCAGCCTTCCATAAAAAATTAGGAATTCAATATATTAAAAAAGATTATCCACATATCTTTCTAACTCCAAAATTTCACAAGAGTCCTCTTAAGTTTAGAAGTGTAACCAATGGCTGCAATACATATACTACAAAATCTGGCAAAATCTTACAAAAATACATATAGCCATTTATAGAGAATTTGAATAAGCAAAGAAATACAATTATAGTCAATAATAGTGCTGAGATTGTAAATGCAATTAAAGAAGTTGGCATATCTAGTGTGCAAACTTTTGACTTCCAGGATTTATTTAATAGTCTAGAAATTGATGATTTGACATATACCCTAAAAAAAATTCATATAGATTTTGGTTTAAAAAAGGATATAAACATAAATAATTATAAAACGCTTATTAATCTCGTATTAAAAGAAAATTATGTTATTTTTGATAATAAGTTATACCACCAGATTAAAGGATTACCTCAAGGAGGTCCAGCTAGCAATAGTTTGGAAAATATTTACCTACATTATAGCGAGAAAGATTTCATTAATAATAGCTCTAGGATATCATTTCGATATATAGATGATTTGATAGTATTTAATAAAGAAATAGACCTAAAACCACAAATTAATTTCTATCCTGATTATTTAAAACTAATAAAAACAAATCAGAATGAATTAGCTGCAGAATTTCTAGATTTAGGTATAAAAATTATAGATAGAAAAATTGTTACTTATATCTTTGATAAAAGAACAGCATTTAATTTTAAAATTAATAAATTTCCTTTTGGGGATAGTATTCTAAGCATTTCAGTCTTCAAGATTTTATTAAAAAATTATATAATTAGAAATAACAATTTGGTTGCAGATAATGATAACAGAAATAGGAACATAAAATTTTTTTATAATAGTGCACTAGTATATGGATTTCCTAAAAGATTCTTACGAGTTTATTTTGACAGAAATATTTAAGTTACTTAGAATAAACCATTCATTTAAATATTTAATATGATATTTATAGTTTTTGGCTTTTTTGTATTTACTTTATTTATTTACAACCCGTCCGGGCCATATCCAAGAGGGTGTAAGGCCTTCCACAGGCCGGAGGGGAAACATAAAACAAATGAAATAAACTCCATTAAAAGGAATTTACAGAGAACCCCAAGGGGAGAGCAGAACAGTTTAAAAATCATCATTTACAACAAGAACTCCAAAAAAAAGGATAAAGAGCAAAAACACAAAACTCTTAACAGTAAAAACACAAAACACAAAAAGATTAAGAGCAAAAACACAAAACACAAAAACTCAAAGAGCAAAAACGCAAAAAGCTAAACATTAAAAACACAAAACGCATACAAAAAATTAAGATAACCAAATTAAAATCAATAGCATTTAAAACCAAACAGTTAAAAACAAAAATCGAGAGACAATAAACATTACAAAAACCACACAAAAGCGCAGAAGCTCACAAGAGATCTAACAAAAACTTTACAATGGACAAGATAACAATTTAAAAGAAAACAAAACAATTCCTAAAACCGTCGAAAACCCGAGAAAAGTTAACCGAGTATCAGAATGACACCAAGTTGAAGAAAATAAAAATAATAAAAATTTGCAAAAACCGGGACACTCCAATCAAGTCCAAAGACTCAGTAGTGATTAAGCCTATTGCACATGTCCCCACAGAATCTGAAGATCTTCTCAAGTCGCAAAAATGCACTCCCTATTTTTCAATATATTTTTGAACCACTCGACCCGATGATTCAGTGCGGGTTCTTTAAGATGATACTCCTTAGTCAGATGGCAATGAAAAACGTAGCTTTCTCTCTTTTTAATATGTTTTTTCTTGTAGTTGTGTAACTTGTGTTGTAACTTAATTTTTGCATTTTCCAAAAAAAAAGAATTTTTTTTTTAAGAAAGCAAAAAAGAATTCTTGAATAAAATTGTTTTTGAATAAAAGATACCTGGTGTGGTTTCACCGCTGATTTTTTTATCGGTCTATTATTATTTCTCGAGGAAGTCTCAGGGACGAGTTTAAAAACAGCATTGTTACAGAACAACATCAGTCCAGAAGTGCAAGAGCAAAAGTCTTGTATAAAGATGACTGTCACCACCACATATCGGTGTGCATGGGCAACGCCTGCTACTCTTAACATTTGTGGCTGATTGCTTTATTAGTTGATCCTTTTCACATGTATGGCGTTCCAGATCTCCCGTCTGACACTTTGTGACTTTTGGTTCTGAGGATTCTTGAATTCAAAAGTGTACCACCAACATTGAAAGATAATGTTTGCCAACATGTGGCTATCCTACCGCAAGAAATTTTATTTAAAGCTGTGAACGGTATTGTGCCTAGTCTAACAGCTGTGTTGAACAGCGGAAGAAGAGTTAACAACAAGAACAATAAAGAGTTATAAGCTTGCTTGTAACTTGTAAGACATCTGGTAGTTAAATAAAGTTCTATTAAAACAATATTTTCTTGCTTTCGTCCTAAAAAATCCGGTTTCTTTCCCGTCAGAGAAAACCTTATCTATTAATCTTTATTCATTTTCGTTCGAATTATTAATTTTTAAAATTTATCTTGGCATTTGGTGATCGCACTTTATATATATATATGATCAAAAGTATCCGGAAACTTTCGGGTTTACACATTTTTAAAAATTTCTTTAAAAAGACTAGAGAAACTTCACTTGAACTGCGACCATGTGAAGAATAGGCTTCAACTTATATTTTACAGTGAAGATTTGGTAACGAGACCCAGATAGCAATTTTAGTTTGCAGCAAGCTTGCCACAAATTTGTCATGACAAGAGTGCAAGTTTGCCACAAATTTGTCATGACAAGTGTGCAAGCTTGCAGCAAGTTAACGAAAGCTCCGAAGTCACCATGAAACGAACTTGCAGCAAGTTTGCCGTGTCAAACTCATTGCAAATTATAGCAAAAACAGAACACGAACACAACCCAGGATAGAACTCTCGACCTCCCGGTTCCGAAGCGGTGACGCTAACCGTTGAGCCAGCTGAACTCTGAGAGGAGAGGATAGATTTCGCTAAAACATCGTTCGATGCGATTCGTATACGATTTATTTTAAACTATTTTCTGGTTTTCATTAATTTTTTGAGTTGAGAATACGATTTGAAGTCAAAAAGAGAGCGATTTTCGCTAATAACTACGTTTTGCTAGTAGAATAAATTATGAAATTAGAGTTCAAAAGTAATTACTTTAAAATGGGACAAAATGTCTAGTTATTATTTTTCAACAAACACCGACTGTTTTTTAGATTTAATTTTGTTTATAAACGTTAAAATTTCAAAAAAAAATAAAAAAAGAAAAAGGCGATATAGTTTTCTTTAAAGTGAGAGTGATATATTTAGTAAAAAGATGGAAAATGCTTCAAAAAATTTTTTTATAAAAAAGTTATTTTTTTCACAAATTATCATTGATTTATTGAATTAATAAAAAAGAATTACGGTCTAGGAGATGCTATTAAAAATCGGATGTTTTTTAAAACAAAGACAAAGATAATTATCTCTTTATTGTGCTATCTTTGCAGGAAGCTTGTTTTGCATACTTGCTGCAAGTTTGATTTGCAAAGAGGTGGCGCTACTTGTCACATCGAACTTGCTACAAGTTCGATTCAAGTTTGACGCGTCAAATTTTGCCATGACAAGTCAAAATCAAACTTGCTGCAAACTTACGTGCTATCTGGGGATCTTCTAGGGGACCGACCAGAAATTGATGAAGACGAAAAGGGATTTCAGCTCACTCCGTTTCACAAAAGCTGATAATGATCTGAAAATTTCATTAATGGTTATGCTTAATATGCTCATTGCTTATATGAATTTTCGGAAAAATAGCATGTATATTTAGGAAGATATGAAGGTGTTCTAAAAAATTCCCAAATTTTTCCGCATATTTTTTGCTTATAAAATACAGAGTTTTCAATCAAATTATACGAAACTTTCAGAATACTCGACAATATATTAGAAAAACATTTTTGTAAAATGTGAAGTATATACTCTGAATATTAAAGGAAATATGAGCATTTGTGGTAAATAATTTTTTACTGCGCATGTGCGAGACGTAGCGTAATTTTTCTTTCACAAATTCAAAACCAGACATATAAGGCAACTTATATAAAAATTCCAGTTGAATACCATTAAGGTTTAGAAAGACACCGGCGTTGCAGCAAGCGGAATCTGTATTTCTCTCTAAGAGAAACAAAAAGATGAGGGGTTTTCAACAAAATGTTTTCTTTAAACTTGAAATTTCGAATAATTTTATAGAATTTAATAAAAGTTGAATATGATGAATACCCAGGCATACTTATAAATAAAATACATTATTTAAGTTACAGTTAGACGATTACTATTCGAAGTCTTAAGTTTAAAAAATATCAATTTGAGGGAAAACCCTCATCAATTTGTTTCTCGTAGAGAGGAACACAAATTCCGCTCATTGAAAATGCCGATATCTTTCTAAATGTTAATGGTATTCAACTGGAACTTTTATATAAGTTGCCTTATATTTCTGACTTTGAAGTTGTTAAAGAAAAATTACGCTACATTTTGCACATGCGCAGTAAAAAAAATATTTACTACAAATGCTCATATTTCCTCTAATATTGAAAGTTTTACTTCACATTTTAACACAATGTTTTCTAACATATTGTCGAGTATTCTGTAAATTTCGTATAATTTGGTTGAAAACTCTGTATCTAATAAGCAAAAAATATGCGGAACATTTGGGAGTTTTTAAAAAAAAACTTCATATCTTCCCAAATATACGTGCTATTTTTACGAAAATGCATATAAGCAATGAGCATATTAAGCATAACCATTGATGAAATTTTCAGATCATTATAAGCTTTCTGTGAAACGGGGTGAGCTAAAATCCCTTTTCGTCTTCATCAATTTCTGGTCGATCCCCTAAATGCCCTCCTGACTGTATCTTCACCTTAAAATGTGAATTCAAGCCAATTCATCACATGGTCGAAGTCTTAGCTAAGTTCCTCCGGCCTTTCTGGAGAAATTCGAAAAATGTTCGAGAAATTTATAGATTCGAGATATAAAAAATATAAATAAAAATTTAAATATAATAAAAATTTATAAAATTCGAGAAATTTATAGATTATTGTCTAGGATATTCCTATGAAAATTCTTACAAACCCTACTGAAAGAATAATGTCGCTATCCTCTGTAAGTTGGGAGTTCCGTGTAAAGGATACTTTATACATACAATTCTTCTCATCAATTCATTAAGCCATGCATTAAAATTGGACATTATTAGAAAAATTGCTGTAGATACCAATGATTATCTTTTTCTTTTCCAATTTTTTATTTCTTTACCATTTTTGTGCCTCTTCACTTCGTTTTCAACTGAATATTTTTTCAAAGAAAAATATGTGATAAATACTGAAATTCCTGGCACATACAGGGTGTCCTAAAAAAGTGGAACAAGCGTTTATTTCTTTAAATATTGATCCTTGTCATATACTTCCAATTACAAAGTTTCATCAAAAAAGATAAGAATTTGTGAGAAAATACTTTGACGTCCAAGGGGATTGATAATAAAAAGTTACAGAAATTAAATTTTTATACGGCCATCGTAGGGTAAAAATGTCAGTAAATAAAATGTTTTTCTTATATTCATCTATTCACACACGAAGTTTCACGCTTCTATCTGTGGAACTTACAGAGATATAAGAAGAAAAACTTGTTGACTTAGACCACTTTTTCATGCCTCTCACTGCTATAGGTTCCAGTCTTTCGATGCACATTTTAGGGATCATAGACAGATTTCAATAAGTTATTTAAAGGACGGTATCAGAAAACAACAATTTATTTATTAAATCTAAAAAATAGTAAAATAGTACATTAGTTGAAGTATTTACAAACATATTTCATCTTGTGATATATCATAAGTGACTGCTCATCTGCTCAGAAACAAGCACTGCTATAAAAATATTACTAGAATACACTTGAAATAGAATTTTTCAAAAATAGCTTTACCTTTAAATAATCCAAACTTGTAGTTGTAATTATATGAATTGTATTTTTGAAAATTACAGTCCGTTTTTCGATGAGTGAATTTTAACAAAAGAAATTAAATACGTAGTAACCACCAAAGTTCCCTTTGATACAACATGGTAGTGAATCCGAAACCTTAAAGCAGCCAATGAAAGAGAAACAGAAAAAAAAATAAATCAAGATCGCAAAGACGAACCATGAATGAGACTGAATAGTATCCCCATCCTCTCCGTCTTACTTTTTCATTTATTTCCTGTCTTCTTTTCTTGTTTTGATCTTCTTTCGTTGATAATCGAACTCTCAGAGTGCAGAAGTAAGCAAATCAGAATAAAAACAAATATACAAATTTTTAAAATAGTTTTAGCAAGTTCTGCAACTCTTCAGCCTTACAGGACGAGTCTTCACTACCTTTAGGTAGAATTTAATAATACGTACAACGCTGAGAGCAAACAATTTAATATTCTTGTGCGATATTTGGCTATTATTGTGTTATGTTCAATTTTATTTTCTCAAGTTGGCCTTCTATTCTTTATCAAGTGGATAGTTGCAACTATCTGCCAATGAAATTGAGTAATAGTATGCGTCATTAGCAAATTTTTTCAATCCACGATGATTGGATGATGTACTACTAGACAAATAGTTACATTTCGCAGTTTTTCTATGTTGAATAAATTTGCATTTATCAACATCTCCATATAAATTTGTGAACAGTCCCTTTAAATTTCAAAATTAATATATCTCTGCAAGGTCTTGAAGATAGAATCATAAAACTTAGTTTATACATAGATGAGTGTAAGAGGAACTTCCACTCATTGATACTTTTGCTCTATGGGGAACGTATAAAAATTTTATTTTTTTGCTTCTCATTTGAAACTGATTTTCTTAACTTTTCATTTTCAACTTCCACAGTTTTTTCACACAAATTCCTAGCTTATTTGATGAAACTTTGTAATTGGAAGTTTATGCCTAGGTGCAATATTTGAGAAGATAAATGCTCGTTCCACTTTTTTCTAACACCCTGTATATAATACTAGCTGAGTGGTCCGACGTTGTACGGGCTATCTCGAACAATGCATCATTCCCTGGTGGAGAGAAGAAGTGAGGTCATTTGAAAAGTGTCATTATTTTCTCCTCAATAAATAAGGAGAAAGAAACAGTTTAAACCTTCAGTCCGCGAAAACGCGTCGAAATAGGCTTATTTAAAAAATTATGCCGTTATGTTGTAAAAAAAACAAACTATACCGTGTCGTGGCGAAATGAATGGTCTATCCGATTCAGGAATTATTTTTCGTCTCACTTTAGTACGTAGGGAAGGAGATAACACGGCTTTGCTCGGGATCCATGTTTTTTCATACCTGCATGGTCCGAAGTTGCACGGGCTATCTCGAATAATGCGTCATTCCCTGGCGAAGAGAAGAAGTGAGGTCAAGTGACACATGCCCAACATTCTCTCCTAAATAAATAAGGGGAAAAAGCGGTTTAAACACTCCTTCCGCGTAAATGCGTCGAAATCTATTTATTTTTAAAAAAATCGCAAAAAATACAAAAACTCGTTATTTTGTAAAATTCCGAGTCCGGAATTATTTTTTTGTTTGACTTTAAGTACAGAGGGAAGGAGATAACCCGGCGTTTCTTGGGATCCATATTTTTTCATTGCCATATTGCCCTGCAAGCATTAAGCAAGATGCATTGCATACATAAAATCTTAAAATTAAACCTCATGGAGAACAACATTTTTAGTAAAAACCCTATTTGAGCGATTTAATTTTCCCTTTTTCTTTGTATCAATTAAAAAAGCCTGCACACAACGTCATCCATATTGCATTGTTGCAGCTTTCAACAATGAAAGAGAAACACACAATTAAATATTTGTTTTAACAAAGAAAACAGTTTGAATTGCGCTTCAACAATGAAAGGTATTGTTGTAAATTAATTTTTAATTAATATATTTTTTACTAATTATAATTTCGGAATTTAAATGGTGAAAATGCATTCCTTGCATTATTCCCCATCTTTTGGTAATTTCGGCGCGCTTTTCCGTTCAGCGGTTCGTGAGAAGATAGCCTCGCATACAAACGTACATACATACAGTCGAATTTCAATAGTGTAGATATGTGCTATACGTTTAAAGCCATAACATGTTTTTTCGCAGTTTATGAATTGAAAATTTGTAATGATTGTGGTTTTTAATTTACCCCAAGTAAAAGTTTAAAGAATTTTCACCCCTTTGATTCCAAAAACGTTATTGCGTTTGGAAATGAAGAAAGAAATCAATCATATTTTTATATTGCTTTTGATATCAATAATATATACTTTAGAATACCTCTAATAATTTATTTCAGTCCCTGGATTGTATTTTACTGTCAGTATTAATTGCAAGTTTTTTACTATATTTAAAAGAATGTAAAATTGTTGAGTAAATTAAAAATTGTTTTTCATTTGTTGAAATACATGTTTAAAAATTCTTCCTTTTTTTCGTACATTTTAATAAAAAATTTTAGGTATAAATTACGTATGAATTTAATAATTTTTTGTAATTCAAAAATGAAATCAATTACCTTAAGAAAATTCTGGCTCGTTTATTTCAACGAGTCGCTTCATTTTCCAAATGAAAAACGTTACAGAGCGCCTTTAAACGATTGGAAAAAGAAAAACATATTACACAAACTATAAATAACTTTAGACTCTGAAAAAAAAACAGGTTGACACGAAAAATAATTTTTCTTTTCATAAAAACGAGTACGCATTTTCGCATTCCGAAAGAGAATAAATCCTACGAAATATATTTGCTTTTGAAGCAGATTTTTTTTCACGCATATTCCTTGTATACTTGCGTCAGCAAATTGAATGTAAAGTTTCTTTTTTTCACTTTCTTTTCTCTTTGTACTGACTTTCTGGAGAATTAGCTAGAGAAGAACATAAAGCGATTCTAAAATGTAAGACTTTTTTTGCAGAATGTGGAGTTGAAAGTTTGTTTCTGGTCAATCCAATTCTTCGCGTCTGAAAATGAAAAGTCAGGCGTCAAAAGGAATTGCCTTTCTTTGTCTGAAGAAGGTCTGAAGTAGCGCTTTTTCTGTTTTTACGCCATAACACTGGGGAAATCAGTTACTCTCAAACTCTCAGCGAAGGCCGCTTTCCCATCCTCTACTCAATTAAAATACGGAGATCTGTGTACTGCAGTGCAGAAGTAAGAGCACTACGGCGACTCATTTCTAGAGAACAAAAGTGCATTAAAGAACTGTTTATATATAAACTTGTTAAAGCTGGAGACCTCACAATTTTTTACAGCGTTTTGTTCGGTGTTTGGAATAGTATAATCTGAACCATGTATTGGCACTCAAACAGAATGTGCTTTTTGAAAGGCTTCTTTTACGCTTGCGACCCTTTTTTCGGTACAAAAAATATTCACCAGAAAAATTTGGCATGACCCCAACGTTGGAATATTATTTAGTTTTAATTTCATTATGGTGCCGTTTTGAAGCAACACGAAGGCTATTTTGGGACGGACCTCCTAATTTTGAATCATGATACGATGTCGATGACAATATCTGAGCCGAAACGCCTGTCCGAAATTTCGTGTCTTACCATTTGTAAGACATTTGCCCCTCGACGTCAGATTTAACATGAACCGGCCCCTAATACATCGAGATTACTTGGTAGAATAGGGTTTTCCTAACCTGGAATTCTCTAATTCCGAAGTCGAGAACAGGTATTGCGGTTTACGCTATACAATAAAAAAGTAAAGAATAATTTAATTACCACGAAGAGAACTTTTAAAATAATTATTTAACGCATTGACACGTTATACAAAAATCATCTTTCATTTGGGGCTTGGGATTTGGTAGGAATGTAAGTCACAACATCCAAACTAATTCAAGTGATATATTAGGATAACATACATAGTATTAATTTGGATACAAATGGCACTAAATTTGTTAATTTTCTTTTTCAACGCAAGACGGTTTTTTTCAATATTTTAAATGAGAAATATTAAAGAGTCTTTGAATTTTTGGCTTAAACTTTCTGAAGTGCTGACTTACCCTCTCTGAGTAGTCTGAGCCAGGTCGGAAAATAAATAAATAAAAATATGCATTTGCATAGGCATAGGAAGAAATTTGGCATGTTTCTAGATTGCATCAAAGGATAAACCAATGGTCAAAACTCACAACTTACTTTACACTGGATTAAACAGAATTTTAGTTTTCCTTTAGTTTTGTGAAAGAATATGTCCGAGGCATTTACTTTCTTAATACTGATACACATTACTAGATATATTTTTATTATGAATCGTCAACTTTTATTCCATAAGAAACTGTGCTTCAGAAACTCAACTGCCAGTTTTCGCACATTTAAAACATTTATTCAAGGAGGATGTGTTAGTAGGTTACAATGCAACGATAATCAACCATTTTTCATATCCTTTTGAAGTTATTTGCAACTAAAAGCAACATTCAGGGTAGTGAGCGAGTTGCTAGAAAAGCAAAGGGCAAAACTACGAAATAATAATTTAAAATGTGATATTTATATCAGTAGCTGATACGTTCAGAATCGGAAAAGAAAAAGTTTGGTGGTTCAACAAATCAGATCAAATCAATCCCTTTCTTCTTCCTCGAATGCGAAACATATAAAGAGAAAGTGTTGTAATCGTCAAAGAAGACGAGAATTTTTAGACCACTGTTGAGATCTCTGTGAGTCTGAAAAAACCATCTTTGAAAGTACATCCGTTTTCTCACCCATCTGTCTATCCGTGTGTATGTAAACGCAATAAAGAAGAAACGTTATTAGCTAGACAGGTGGAATTTCGCATAATATCCTTCCAGAGAAATTGCAAATGCATGTCAAACATTCGACTAAATTCGTCAACATATTTTCTTTCCGGCAAAATTGTAGATCTTTGTGAAATTTTGAACAAAGTCCGTCGATGGAAGTAGGTACTTTTTTCACTTGATCTTCTCCACTATGGGATAAAAAAGAATAGAACATCGAAGTTTTTACTTGGATTATTTTAAATTATGTGTTCATAAGGAAGTGTGGGAAAAAGTCGAGGCAAGAGCACTCCCGGTTTGTGATATGATAGGAATCCTTCGAATTAAGATTAGTAATGAGTAAATATATCACTGGAAAAGAGTTTTAAAGAATTAAATAGCTCTAGCGCTGATTGTAGATTGGAATTCAAAGAAGAAAAAAAGTAAAGATTTATTTACCTTTCATTGATTCGGCCCACCGTTTGTAAACAGCAGAGTACATTTTAAAATGAGTTCAGTCGATTACTCTTTATCCTTCGACACACAGCTACAGCTACTGGAATCGTATCTGCCCCAGACACTCTTGGGATATCATTATTTAAAGTAGAAACTCCAAACAATGACTTTCAAGCATTTTTGAATAATTACAAATCATAAAAATTAATTAAGAATAGATGCTAAATATAAGAATGTATGCCATTAGCTAACTTCCCAAATCAAATTTCTATCAATAACGTAAACACGAAAAGAACGAGAAGCTGTGTCATTACCATGTCATTAGAGAATATGAAAACTTTTCATTAATAGTCCAACCTAATCAATAGTGTTTGTTTAAGGTTTTTAATAAATTGAAAATCTTTTTTAAAGAATTAAATTTCAAGTATAAGCTAACGTTACACTCACGGCAGTTATTGTAATCTACTTTGATATTTTATATTAAATTTACGAGTATCGGCTTTGCTAACGGATACGGAAATTCTGTTAAATTGATAACAGCCGGTCGGGTTCAAACTTTCGACAGTCTGCTTCATTAAATTAATAACTTGACGCTTAGCTTTAATATTTAATAGCTTAAATAGATGAGCTCAAAGATTGTTTAAAAACCAGAACAGATTTCCGTTTTTTCCTCTAGTTTATGTCGGAAAATTTTATCTAAAGATGAAATGATGCATTTTCTAGTTTTGAAAATAATCTAAAATATCGATGATATTTTACAATTGCAATTATGTTTCCTTGTATTTGTGTATTATATTATAATGGAAATATTACATTATGGATTGATCCAAGATGTATTGATTATCTGAATTGTATATATTTCAAAATTATAAAATTTATGTATAAAATATGCAAATTTTCAATAATTCACAAAATATGAATTCTCTCTTTAAACAAGATGGATATTATTTCAAGTTTGTGTCAGATGAATGTAATAAATGGCACACAATCACACCAATCCGATAACTTGCCGAATGACAAGTGTAAGTTGGTAAAGAAAGAAAATCTCAAAGCATTTTTTATATTAACCCAAAAATAAGTTTTCGTTCTCGAAAGTAAGTCTCTGCTAGTAAAAATGCCGTGCTAAGAAGTTGAGAAGCACAGGCCGTCTAATGAAAATTCAGCTTTAAAATTTAGACAACGCAGGTAGAAGGATTTCAGTGTATTGAATATATGTTTAAAAAATATTTGTGTGTGAGGAAGCAAATGTGACGTATATGCATTTGTTACTCATATTGCACTTTAAAAAGTTGTTGTAAGATGTTCTATTTTTAATGAGACTTATTATATAATTATTTAGATATTTTATTCTGCTCACAAATACACACTTTTTATTTCCCTAGAGCCACTTTATTTATCAAGAGATTGGTTTTGCTTCTGAAAAATTTTAACTGAACAAGTACTTTATGTCAAATGATAAAAAGTATCATTTTAATAGAAGTTCAACTTCAGTTATTATATAAATAGCTATTTCATTTATATACATAAAGATAAACGTTCTTTTCATAAGTAGTAGGAATTGCAGCATTATTTCAGATTAACATTTTATGGCTAAAGACTGAATAGTAAAACATATGATACAAATTTCTCGTATTCGTGTAGCAGTTTCTTAGACAAGGTAAACATTTTCGCTATGAAAAAACCCCAACAAAATCACAGCTTCTCTCAAGCAATTCATCAGTCTTTTTTCGATTATCTATTAGTCTTTTTTTTCTCTTTTAACTGTTTTACCCTCTCTTTCGATTGTTGTAAAAGTGCTTATTTAGCCTTTAACAATCGCAATTTATAGAAAAGTTTAATCGCAGTACAGTTCGGTTATATTAAACTGAACCTTTTAAATACTTGAACATTTAATGTACTTTCACCATCTAAAGTTCGTTTTAATGCTTTTAACCATTTATAATGATTATAATTTTAATTAAAATACGCCATTCCAAAAAGTATTAGCATTCAAAAGTTATAATCGAAAAAAGTTTCACAAATGCCGTTTGTCTATTTAAGTTTGCTTCATATTGAAAATTTCCATTGCTAACACGAATTTTTACAAAATTTAATTTATTTCTCCAAATTAAATCGAAATGTTATAATTCAGGTCTATCTGTTCCAGAAAATTGAAATCCTTAGTTTAAAATATGCTTCAAGTATTTTAGTATCATTGCAGTAAAAATATTAACTTTTGCTGGAATACATTTTATCATATTAAGTACTCCCAGCAATATTATTGTCACTATTTTTAAATGCTTCTTATTTAAAGTACTTTCACGTTTTACTTGTTAACTTTTCCAAAATATAAGAATAGCGATAGTGATATATTATCGCAGAAATCACCTCAGAAGACTCTTTTATATGCATCCATACAAAACTATACAAATTCCAAATTCAGTTCAACAAGTATTTTTATCTATGTTTTTGATGTGTTCATTTTTATGCATTACATACACCGGAATATAAACTGAATTCAACACGCATTTTTATCCATCTGTTTTGATATGTTAATTTTTATTTTTATAATGCTTTACGGTTTATTTACGAGGGTATTCATTTATTGCGAAATAAACTGAGTCCTTTCTAATACACCTCTGAAGCATATATATTAATATATATTTTAAATTATGCGCATTCCTTTTCACTAACGTTAATATAAAATGCATAGCAAATAAAGAAATATTTTTGCCAAAGGTATATTTAGCGGGACAAAATTCAGTTTTGGAATGAAACTAAAATTGTTTGAAAGTATTAAATAGCAACATATAAGTCAAATACACCTTGGTTAAGAATTTCTTAGAATTCGTCAAGGCAAGTTGAAAGATTTTGCTTATTGTATATTAATTTTGAAATGTCATGAAGAGACCCACGATAAAAACTCTGAAGATAAGAAACAATGCAATTCCCAAATTGAACAAAATGCCCTACAATATTGCTATGATATTTTTACGATGCTGCACAGCACTGAAAATATTGAACAGCATCATAAACATATTGAACAATATCTTAGCACTTAAAAAAATTATGTATATCATGAAATTGCGTTGAATTTATAAAAATGGTGCATAACAAAAGATACTAAATTATTTTTAAAATTAGAAAATTATAGTTACTTAAATATATCAAGTTATATGTAACTGAAAATTTTAATTTATAATAATGCGAGATTCGAGATTATTTAAGAATTACGCTTTATTCAATCTTCAATGCTTCCAATTTTTATAATATAAATATTATTCATATCGCGCTTCACCTACAATTTCCATTATTTAATATATACTTTATTTAGTGAAATATGTAATAATTTAAGCTTCAAATATGTAAATGTTTAGGTTTTTTAATAAAAAATCCTAAAAATGTTCAACATTTTTCTATTTTATTTGAAATTCATTGAACAAATGCCAATATTGCCGCCGATTTAATATTATTTTGAGTATTGACTTAACTTTCCGTTTTCTAACGCCCTCGTTTACAAACGCATCAATCGTCTTTGCACTTATGGAAGTACATATATGTTTGCAATGATTATATTATTAATTCATTTTTATTATTTAGAGATATGATTCAAGAAGATTTTTTCGAAAACTCATCTTAGGACTATTTTTAACATAGTAGAAATATCTGCCTTATCTCCCTAAAGTGTGCTAACAGATCAGAGCACCATTGCACGTACACCTGTTCCTAGAATCATTGATATCGTTGGTCAGCTGAATGAGCATGAAATGGAAAAGACAAATGGAAAAAAGGACATCAATTGAAATACAAATGCATATGAAACTAAAAGATACAATCACAAATATACTAATGAGAATAAAAATGACAGATGTAAAGCAAAAATAAAATATTTAAAGAATACATTCTGAAAGCTCAAAAGAATATAAAACGGCAGCACGAAAAGAACACAGACACAAACCACAAATGGATATAAAAACAACTCAAGAAAGAATGAATGATATGCAATGTAAAATGTATAACAAGAAACAAGGATAAATAATACGTAAATTGAACAATAATGGCATTAATAAAACCTGCAAAAAAGGGGAATTGGTGTGATACCACTCGCATCTGCAATATATATACTCAGATAGAATAGCATTATAGGAAGGAGTCTAAAAAGAATTGGCCTAATCCCGTTACGTGTTCAAAGAAAGTTTTACAATTATTGCAATTTCCGTTGGAGGACAAGAAAGGGTGATCTTTCATGTTTCTAAAGTATTAAAACATCGCGGGCTGCTGAGGTTTTCTGACGAATCATCACTTCTTTGTTATCTGTGCCGCCGTTCCAAGAATAATAAAAGCTTTTACGAAACATGTTAACACCATCCTTGCTGTCATCTTCTACGAGTCATTTATATACGACTTCATGCCCTCTCACGATTTCACGGCAAATGAGAAAGCTTTCAACGGGATTGTGTCAGAGAGTCATGCATGGCAGGGATTCATGAAGCAAACTTAAGAGAGCATGCTGAATTCTTCGTCTTTTCTTACCAATAATTTCGTGTTCAGAGATTAGCATATTAGCGATGTGTGGAATATATTTTTTTCCGGAAAACTTACCTTTTGAAGTATTTATCATTCATTACTTCCATTAGCGGATTTTATGCGTTGCTATGCTGTATTTATATTTGTGTTTACTTCAAAACTTGAACCATGATTTCATATTTCTACTTTCGTTGTTAACTAAAATGTTCTTTTAAGGTGCAGAAATAGACATTTTCTCTCGTTCACGCATCTTAGAAATGTTTTGCCAAATGTTATTTGCTTTTCACTTCGGCAACTTTTGAATCAGAAGTCCGTTCTGCTTTTGAATTATCTATATTAGAAATTTTTGTACATTTTTAAAGTGAGTTTAATTTGGTTGTTATAATGCTGGGAGGGGCATTTTTATTCATGATGGCTAACACTGAGATTCCGTTTCGTAATCTAGAAAACACAGTTTCGAATCTGGATTCCCCCCAAAAATCATCGCACATAGACCTTCTCTGAGGCATCTTATTATAGGCATGTCCGAGGCGCTCTTATTTCCCAGCTACACGACAATGATGTAGGTGTGCAGTTAAAGTCTTTAGCTAACTATGGAGAGAGCTGGGAGATAGGTCAGGTAAAGTAAGAAGCAAAGTAGAGAAGATTGAAAAAAAGCAAACATTTCACCGCCTAGATGAATTTTTCGGGGTAGTTTATAACAGTTACTTGTTATACAGGGCTACTATAAAAGATTCATTCATTTTCAAAACGTTTTATATTCAAAAGTATTTCACGTACAAATATGAGTGATTTATGAAAATAACCGCAAACTCATCAAGTTTTCTGCACACTCTACAAATGTTCTATGTGCGCCCCCTGGTCACATGATATACGTCCAGGCGGTAGTCAGACTTGTTCCACACATGTTGTAGCGTCATCCTGTCAATGGTCATCCATGCAGCTTGGAACCGTTCCCTGAGCTCTTCTAATGTTTTTGGTAGTGGGGGTATATATACAAGATCCTTATTGTGCCCCCATAGGAAGAAGACACAAGGCGTTAAAGCAGGTGATCTGGGGAACAAAAAGAGTTCATCCTCATAAACACGCCCAATTCAGAGATGCGGAAGTACATCGTTCAGGTATAGACGAATGTGAATGTTCCAATGAAGGGATGCCCCGCCCTGTTGAAAGACAAAATCCTTTTAATCGTCAGCCAGTTGCGGAAATAGCCACAACGGGTCCATGCTGCATTAATGACCATTGGCAGGATGACGCTACAAAATGTGTAGAACGAGTTCGACTACCGCCTGTACGTGAGACCCTGGGAGCGCGCGTAGAACATTTGTAGAGTGTGCAGAAAACTTGGTGAGTTTGCGGATATTTTCATATATCACTCATATTTGTACCTTTAACACTTTTGAATATAAAGCGTTTTGAAAATGAATGAATCTTTTATAGTAGCCCTGCATAATAAGTAACTGTTACAAACTACCCTGCAAAATTCATCTAGACGGTGAAATGTTTGCTTTTTTTTTCAATCTTCTCTACTTTACTTCTTACTTTACCTGACCTATCTCCCAGCTCGCTCCATAGTTAGATAAAGACTTTAACTGCACACCTACATCATTGTCGGGTAATCAGCTAGCATTGCTGAGAAATAAGAGTGTTTTGAAAATGAATTCATCTTTTATAGTAGACCTGTATTTGTCAGTATCAATACATTTCTGCTCCTTCTCTACTCATCGACTTGCACAGAAGAATTTAGGAAGATCGTATTTACCAAATGAAGGGAAAAGCTATAGTACAAGAGCAAGAGAGCACGTCAAAGAGGAGTTCAAACGTTGACACAGAAGCGTGTCTTACCTTGCCATTTGGTAAGCATGGTTATCCTAAATTCTTCTTTGCTGGCTTGTACGTTGAGAAGGAATTTTAAAAGCTATTACACTGTAAATATAACGAACATACAAAGATTAATTTCAATAACTTTTTATTCATTCTTTTAAATATTAATTTGATGGATAATCTTTTCTTCCTGACAAATATAGTCAATTTAGCAAAAATTCTGATTCTGATTATTAAAGAATTTATATCTCACGTAGCTTTCTGTCAGCTAGAATATTAGCACCGAAATAGAATTGAAATTTTAATAAATTTCTATCGCTCTCTGTTTTCAAAGCTAAATTCAAGATTTCATTATCTTAGAAAACTGATAATGATTTGATAATGATATTGAAAGTTATACTCAAATTTTCCCAAAATGTTTTCAGATTAATTAGTAAATTGAAATAAAATTTTAAAAAATTACATCAAAGTGCATATTATCGACATATTATTAAAGTCATTATTTGCTCATTATGAATATATTTTATACATCATGAATTTGCCTTGAAGAATGTCGTTAATTTATTAACTAATCGAACGTTTTCCTTGAAAAACTGCTACGCATACCTTTTCGACTAATCTTAAGTTAGTATCAGTTTTTTGATATAGTGGAATCTCGTTAATTATTTTTGAGAATAAATTCATCTTTCGTACAGAAATTGTAGTAGACCAAAATAACTTCAGATATTTTTTTTTGATAAAAAGACATTGAAACTTGCAATGAAGTAATATATATCGTTAATAAACTAAACTGTATCATATATGATCTATCACGGAATTTTTCGGGACAAGCAACTGTTTGAAAATCATCACTATTCCACCTTCCAATTGAAATACAATCAATTAGGAGTAGTTAGAGTAATGTAGACGGAGGATATTTCAGGAAATCTTTTCTACCATCTGAATAATCACAAAAAGTGTTTCCCCTGTTACGGTTCAGGCACATATCAATCTCAAATAGAGTAAAACTTTTCGACATCTCGTAGTATAATCAATCAATTCCTAAATGCGCAGATCATGTAACAGGGAATAAATGCACTTCGAAGATAAAGTGTGGCACAACAATTTAAAACTAATGAAAGGTAGATTAAGGTTCACATTTGTGGTATCGTAAACATAGATATCTTTTATTGAAAATAAAACTATGTTTAACACGTTTATACACCGCGTAAACTATGTTTATACGATCTATCTTAATATTTAATTTTAATATTTTTATTTATTTCTTATACTATTGGTATTTTTTGGCCTTAGATTTGTAATTTTTGTTTCTTGATTCCATTTTTCAAATTTTTTTCGCATTTTTACTTTAATTTAATTCAATTTCTCTTGCTAATTTTAGTATTGTAAGAAATATGTTTAACAAAAGCATATATATGAGCACATACATATATTATGTGTTTTTTCATGAAATACAAGTTCTTGTTTCAGTTCTTTGATAAGATAAATTTATTTCTAGAAATGTTCCTTCGTTTCTTAAGGCATTTGAGAGTATTTTGAAAACAGGTGAACACATATAATAACAGGTATAAGTATACTGATTCATAATATTAATTACTAATCATTATTTATACAGCAGTTATTAGTACAATATATTTGTTTGTTTTATGGCAAATTAAATATCTTTCAAAAATTGTTTTCTTTCTTCATTTTTAAAACTAAATTGTAATTTATCCCAAAGAATTAAATCAAGGCGGAAAATTCGCATGGTTTTCAATGCAAATCACACAATCCGATAGCAGACCTTTCTTGCGAGGCCCCTTCATGAGAATACTTGCTCTCCTCAATTCCATCATGTTTAAGATTTCACATTTTTAAAAAATTGTAGTTAATAATAATAAATTTTATATATTGTGTATTTGGTTTTACATTTTATATAATTATATTCGTGTTTAATTTTTAAAATTATGACTCATCTTAAACATTATAAAATTTTTGAGCCGATTTAAGTGAAAAAAATTCTCTAATTAATAAAAACTTGAATTTATTAAATTCATTGCGATTATGATCATTGAATGGAAAAATGTTTCATTCAAATCTCTGCTTGGAGATGAGTTTCCCGACACTTTTTTTGTTCTGAGTATATTTGCAAAAAGAAAACTTACTGCTATAGTCTTAAGTCATGTTAAGTGGTCAAACAAAGCATGCTTTTAAGTTGGAAATATTGCAAAATAATTGATATAAAGGTATTAAATTTTTAACTTGAAATTTTTACTTATTTTCAAGTAAAAGATGATAGGTTTCCAAAACTAATGTATCTCCTAATAAACTCTCCAAGATTTTAAAAAATATTTGTGATGCTTAATTTCTACAGCATGAAATATTTTTCAAACAATTTGTTGACAATTACAATGTACGTTTAATGCTGCGTTTCGAACAAGTGCGGAAATTTTAATTAGTTTCAATCAACAGACCCAGGGCTTGATTTGGTCTAATCACCCAAACGTTTTAAGACCATCCCTTTGTTGCAAATGCCATTTCTATCTAATTTTGTTAACCTTTGTGACTATTTCTGTAATTATTCTACGTTATGAAAGTTTCTCTTGAAGTGGTAAGCCTTAATTTTGGAGTACAATCGTTTCAAAACTTTAATTTTTAAAGCTTCAAATTAACCTCAGCGAACCCAATCATCATTTGCTACTTTCTGAAAACAAAGTTTCCTTATGGATGATTAGTTATGCTCCAGAGTGTTTCTTTTGTTTGTCAGGGAGGGCTCTTTCTGTGGAGAAGAGACTAAAATAGTGCTTTTGGAACCATTCTGAGTATTAAAAATCGTTGTTTTGAAACCTTATTCGAAAGAAGTCACTATGAGTGTGGCCTTGATTCATGTTAAATTTGGTATAGTGGTTGGTGCTACATCTCTAAGATCCTGCCCACATCGTTATTTAATCACTATGTAAAAATCATTACATATGTCTTTAGTGGTCCTGATTTAGATTTCTAACTAATTAAATCATACTTTATATTTGCGATATTAAATAAAGTTAGGCGTAGCCCTATCGAGATTTTTGCGTTCTAAGATGTAATCTGAGGGTAAATCCAGTGCATTACTACTGCACTGAGAAAAATGATAATAAACATCTGCTTTTGGTGTGGCAAAATAATACTAATTCAGTTAATTTGAAGCTGTTTTTCCGTTGCAGAAAATCTGATATTGAGTTTTTTTCTATTCAATAATGAGTCTACCTCGTATGGCTCTTAGAGATTATCTATGAAAAACGAACATGGAATATTGTTGATGGCATTGGTATAAACTGACACGGCGACATTCATACAAATAATATCATCTGAATAAAACTGTTTAATACTGTTAAATACCATTTTTAATTTCTAATCTAGTGAACGTTCTTTAACATCATTAGTGGAAATACTGCAAGCTTTACGTTTAATATTGCTTAAGCAATAGTTTTAGCATATACGAAAAAAAAAAACACTAAGTCACATGCATTTTTCAAGAAACAGAAGATTGAATAAAACTTTTATTTCTCCAAACTAAGCCATATAAACTAAAAACCAAATTTTTAATTAAACAGAGTTAAATTAAAAATAAAAAACTGAAGGAGAAACTAAAGCATTTACTATCCAAAGAATTAAAAAATGGAAAAGCAAAAACCCTTGAATAAAGAATTTATAATTGTAAAATGTGTCCCATGCAAATAAATCTTATATTTGATGTTGGAATTACACATTAAATTTTGACAGCTTTACAAAAGGAAAAGGAAAAATTTTATAGATTATTCGGTACACAAGATATAGAATGGAGAAAGGAAAACATGAAAAAGACTTGGCTGCTTTGATAATTTCTTGTCAGCAATAACCGTATGGACAGAAGGTACCGTTTTACTTCCCATTTCCATAAATTACATTCCTCCTCCTACGTAATACGAGTATCTTTGGATTTTCCTTTCTTTTGATTCTATCTCAAGATATGTTCTCTTTTTTATCTGTAACAGCGTTTTTGATTGTGGGTTGAGATCTAGTAAAGCGGCCGTAGCATTCTATCTAACGATCTGTACAGATGGTGAAAAATTCTCACTGTCAGGTTTCTTTCCCTCCCCCACCCAGAATATTTCTTTTTTTCTTTCTTTTCTTTTTTAATCTTTTCAGTTTGCTCGGATTATACTCTTTTCCCTTCCTGGAGATTCATTGTTTTTTTCTTTCACTCTAAAAGTGAAAACTTTTACTTTATTTTGTATTTGGTTCCCGTTTTTTATCTTTTATTTCATGCTTTACATTCGAAATCGATTTATAGAATGCTTTAGAACGTTTTTCTTCTTGTCTCCATGCGCCTCATTGTATACGTATTTATCTATTGCTAAAAAATATTTTTTGCTAAGAAATGTGTCGTTAAAGCGTAAGGAAGGAGGCTACAAACCATGTTAGTATGAGTGGAAAAACGCTATAGATATTAAAATAATAAAGAGTATTAAAAGTGAAATATTTGCGAAAAGATTAATTCGGCAAACAATCCAAAAATTTCCAAAATTTTCGAGAGTGTACAATACAAAGAATCCATGGCTAAATGAAAAAAATCACTGGTTCTAAAGTCAAGCGGAGTATTTTCAATAATTTAATATAATCAGATTTCTTAAAGAACTTACAACAATAACAAGTTTCCTAAAGGATAACATTTATTCAAAAAGATATTTAAATCAAGTTACAGTTTTTAAATTATGTTTTTTGCATTTTTATTATAGTAAATGGAGAAAAAATTGAAACACTTCTATTGATTAAATTATGGAAAATTTTTTTAGCATAAATAAATGGATGTTTGATTTATGCATATTCAATCTTAGGTTCATTTTTTTATGAAAGTGATACACTTCCTACACTTTTTATCAAAGTGATACACTGTTGATCCTTCCGGCAAATTGAAAGGCTTATATACATAGTTTCAACATTTTTTTCTTAATTGTTTTGTTTGGGTTCGCATTTTTACAGATCAGTATAAAAAAACTAATGATGCGATTAATCACCTTTAAGTATATAAGAAAAGAGAAAATCATAGTGTTTTCAGACAGTTTAGACATTGTTGAAGAAAATTCGCAAAATCATAACATAAAAGAAGTATCTTATTGCTACCTTCAAATAATATTGAAATCGATGAAAGTTGGAGAAGGATTAGATAAATAGAATTAGAGCGTATTTTTAGATGGTTCTAACTTGTGAAAACTACAAGGATCAACGGCAAACCATTTAAAGAGAGTTCAAAAATTAGCGACCGGACTCTTTATAACTTCGAAACGGGGAATACCCTAAATTAGGAATGCAATTGAGAAGCAATCGCTGATTCGGTATTTTGAAGAAAATCTCGAAACTTATAAGAAAAGGCGACCAGTTTGAGAAAGTAAAAGTGATAGTAAATATGCACTTCGAAAGACGATGATAGAAAGGATTTATTGAAACATTTAGGACAAATATTTGATAAAAGCCATTGATTTGACTTAGTAGGCAAGTTTTTTTGCAACAATATATAAAAACGCTGAATTCCTGTATCTTAAGATTAAACATATGACAATGTTAAACACATAAGTTGTTGTAACTAAATAACTTTTATCAAATATGTTTTTTCATTGTAAATATTATTCTAGTACCTTAGAGTAGTGAGCTCCGCTCCGAATACAATTTCAATGCAAATAACTACAGCTGAAAAATCCACAGATCAGATTTCTGTTTGTGGAAATTTCTTTTTATTGTAATTTATATAAAACGGCAGTGTTATTTTCTTTCTTCTGTGCTTAAAGTAATGAATGGCGACTACAAATTATCTGTAAGTGACCAAACCTGCCTTTAATATGAGGATGCTTAGAACTGTGTCTTAGGTGTGACCAATAAGTAGGGTGAAACCCCTGAAATCGAAAATTTGAACAACCCGATTATCAACGACACCTTCGTCGTGTTCCGAAATATTCAGCTAACAGTATTGTGTGATTTCCTGAGCCTGTAAGTCTTGATAAATTTATTATGGACTGTTGTCTTTGCGGTGGTTTTGTAGCTTGTCATGAACCAGAGAATTAATTTGAAATTCTTGTACAAACTGGGTAAATCAGCAGCCGAAAGTCATGGAATGCTGATGCAGGTGTATGGAGAAGACACCATGACCTTGAGGACTGTGTGTATATGCGTGGTTCAAAAGTTTAGTGATGGGCTTGAAAGCGTTGAAGACGAGCATCGGAGTCAGCGGCCCACCATAAGCAGAACAGGGACAAACATTGAGAGAGTACGTGAATGTTGCAGCGAGATCGGCGATTAACTATCAGGATACTGTCGGACGAATTGGATATCCCTCAGGAAAGTGTTCGGAAAATCGTGACACCGGATTTGAGGAAACGCTGTTCGCGATTTGTTCCTCATCACCTAACAGAGGAACAAAAACGGCAACGAATCGAATGTTGTGGGGATTTCATCGACATGGAGGACGAAAATGCGCAGTTGGTGAAAACTATGGTAATGGAGATGAAACCTGGTGTTTCCAATATGACCGGAGACGAAACGCCAGACTATGGAGTGGTGTGGACCCTTATCCCCCAAACGGAAAAAAATTTCATTTTGAAAATTCAAGGGTAGAAACACTGTTGATAAACTTTTTTGACTGACTCCACAATGAATTTTTACTGCAGGTCAAACTGTCAATTGTGAGATTACTGCGAGGTGCTCAAACGACTCTTGACTCTTATTCGTCGTGTACGGCCACATCTGAAGCAACCAGACTCTTGGTTTCTCTCGCACTTTAATGCACGGCCTCATACCGCTAAGCGTCTAAAGCGATTTCTGGATCAACATGGTGTTACTGATATGTGGCATCCACCGTATTCCCCAGACCTGTTACCATCAAACTTTTTCAGTTTCCTAAACTAAAATTGGCTCTAAATGGGCAAAGTTCTACAGACATTACACACATTCAATTTACTGTGACACGGGAATTGAAAGCTATACCAGTGGAGGAGTCTTCGAGAGCTTTCGACGATTTGTACATATGTTGTCAGAAGTACATAGTGTACAACGGGGACTATTTTGAAGGATTGTAAACAGTTTCTATGTGAAGCCTACTGTGGCGCTGCTGTCAAGACTTCAGACAGAGAAGTGAAGTGACGAGATCGAGTTGAACGTGACTAAAAGTAAATGCGCAGTTGTGAAATAATTCAGTTTCAAGTTTCGAATTTTTCCTTGTTTTGTTTTAGATACCGACGTCTCTTTTGTTATTTTAATAAAGATGTTGTTTATAGGCATCGAGTTGGTCATTTGCATAATTAATTAGCAGACCGTACACCTACTAACGTGAGACTTATTCCATCATTCACCTTACTTATATGATCAGATCTTGTACCTTATCACACAAACTAAATAATTTTCAAAAATAATGAATTCATGGAGATAGAATAGAATTATAATGTTTATGTAGTGTTGTAGCACGCTTTTGTATATTGGTAAAACGAATTTAAAGATAAATGCAAGAAATGTTCAAATGGATATTTTGAATACAACCTGAATTTTCTTTCAAATATTATCTTGCAGTTATAACCAAAATTTTTCTATTGTAGAATTATACTAATACTATTCTGTATGAATAACTTCTGAAACAAGAAATGATGTAATGAAATATATTTCAATGGCCAGTCGCAAGGCAAATCATCTAACGGGAAAATGCCTCACTTCCGGTGACTTTAAGTTTCGTGACTTTTAAATGAGCCTTTTAGAAACGCTCTTTATTCAACTTGTCTTTGCTATTCCAAGACATGTAATATAATGCAAATCACTTGCATCCTGCCGTGGGATGCTGCAGTGTAAAGACGGTTTAGAAAGCAATGGAGATTTAGATTAGTTATTTATTTAATATTCAGCTTGCATGCATATGTTTGTTATTATATTATAACGTAAGGATATATTGGTAATTAATTTTATATTTATAAGTAATTTAAATGCAAGATTCGTATATAAGTACACCTTTTGGACAATATAAATTAAATAAAATCTACACAGTAAAACTGAAGCGTGCTAGTACTAAACTATATTCATAACTTGCGAAAGTTGAATTTTCTTCAAAAATCGAATCATTGTGTCCAGTAATTCTTACACTTCGTTAGATTATGTTGAAATTCCAGCTGCCATTCTAAAAGTAGATTTTCACCAAGTAAGAAGTAGGCAATACCTCTTTTTATGGTATAAGTTTACTTGCTTTCAATCTTGTTTCATATTCCGGATTTTCTTCAGTTTGAAGAAAAAAATTCAGCCAATTAACTCGTTTAAGGTGTAAACAAAAGAAACGGATGTTTTATCCCTCGACCTTCTCGTATATTTCCCCAATATGGCACTTTATGTGTATAACTTCACCGTACATTTAAGAGAATAAAATTCTCCTTTTAGAGCTTCTCCCGTTGACCAGTTTGGTCCAAAATTTGATACAGATCTACATGGCAACATATAAAATATCATTTTCTTAGCTAGTTCCGTTTTTGAGTTATCGCGTATACATACACACGAACAGAGTGACAGTCAACCAGTTTACTGATTTCGTCTAAAGTTTGCTACAGATCTACATTTCTAATGATAAAAATATATGCCAAATTTGAAACTTTTAGCTGAATTTCTTTTTGAGTTATTGTGATCGTCCGCAGTCGGACTGTAAGACAGACAGAAATCTAAAATTTTGATGAAAAGACCGCATTCCAAATTTTAATTTTCTAGCCTACTGCGTCTTTGAACTATCATGTCACAGGTAGGCAGGCAGAGAGAAATGATTTTAAAATGAGTTTGTCTGTCTCACGGAGATGTAAAACATTGGAGATTCATCAAAATCTCGAGGGCGAATGTTTTGACGATCACAATGCTTCTCTTTGTATACTTCGTTACGAGAAATTAGAAAGAATACTTTAAGGTATCCGACTGGTTTAAAATCGTCGTTTTCGATGAAATTATCAAAAAAAATTTTATGACTTAATTTTGTAGCTTGTTTAATCAGCTTTCCATAACTGCCTTACTTTTTACTCTACGTGAATTACAAATGGAGTTACAGCTGTTTTATTACCGAACTCTAAGCGTTATTTTATGTTGCATGAAAACTTTAAATGTGTTTTCAGAGAAATGATGTTTTTGAGGAAAACTGTTGACCGTAACAATGATTTCTCAAAAAGTTATTCAAGTATTTAAATGAAATTTTCTGAGATAGTTTTCTGTAATATGCTTGATGTTTTCCTCTAAAAACTAAGGTCAATTTTAAAATCAAGTATTATTTTTAAGTGCTTAAATATGAACGAAAAGCATTTTTTATGAAAAATTACCAGTTTAGTAACTATTTTTCAGCTATATCTCAAAACTATTTTGAAGTACAAGAAATATTTTAGAGCATAACACAGATAACTGTCATAAAAATGTACTCCTACAAGGATTTATGAATATTTAGAATATGATCTTGTCTATGGCTGTTAGCGTAAGGCAAATATTTTAGTCATTTTTCTTCAAATTTCTCATTTTTTAAAAATAAATATTATTTTGAAATCCTAATTTTACAATATTTTCATTGTTTTAAAACATATGCAGTTGAAAAATAACATTAAAAATATATATAAGTTATTTTTCAAAAAAATGTCTCCGAACACAGTTGGATACCTTAAAGCACATCTCTGCTTATAGGTGATTGATACCACTAGTTAAATTCAATGGTTCGTTTTGAAGATACAAGAGAATTGTTGGAGATGAATCTCAAAACTTTGAGCAATGGTCAGATGGTGAGGACAATATCTGAGCTGCCACTCCACTCTCTTTAAAGGATTCTAATCTTTAAGGCCAAACTGAGTCACATTAAGAAGAATTGATTCTTGAAATCCTTCTAGATTGAAGCCACCACTGCCAGAGCACATCTCACTTAGAATTTAAAACTTCTTTCATAGCTAGAATAGAACATGATCCAAGCGAATACTACATAGTCCTCCCATTAAATCCAGACATCTAATGTAGACTGTCAATATACAGCCCATTAATTCCGAAAAAGATTAATTACTTTTCCTATTAAACGTTTATATACTTTACAAAAACAATTTATTTCGCGTAATAATGGTCGCTACAAAAATAATAATTGTGTTATGCTGTTACATAGGCAACGGTAAAGTCATTTAATGCAAACTTATAAGAGAAGAACAACCCATCCTTGTCCAAATACCGAAGAGCCCGGAATTACTCTAATTCTCCGATACATTGGAATATTTGTCCTTTTTTTGTCCGAAAATATTTGCAGCCCCAATACAACAGCTTTTCGTGTCAGATGCGGAGAAGGGGAGTGGAAGGAAGACAATCTTTTCATTTTGTCTCCATACGGTCATCTAAGTCTTTTGATTTTGTGCTTGTTCCGCCCCGATACAATAAATCAATTGATTTGGCCAGGGTCGGCGGAAGGAATTTTCGATTGGTTAGGCGGTTGTGAACTTGGTGAGTTGTTTGTCACGTTGCTGACTATGGAACAGAGATGTTTACGGACTTTGTTTTTCTTTGGATACCCACGAATAGAGTTCGATGGTATATACAAATATCTAGAGACTGGAAAAATTGAGGAAGGGAAAGTAAAAAGGAACTTTTTCCAAATGCAAGCAGCATAGTGCTTC